>JALGBA010003929.1:57500-121546 GCA_023970755.1 Azemiops feae
GGGTTTCACCTCTGGCTGATCTGGGGGCTGAGGAGAGAAAAGCGGTCTGTGATGAAGGCAGATGCTGGAAGGGGGAAGAGAGGGGAAAGAGAGGAGGAAGGGAGGAAGGAGGGAAAAGAGGCAGGGAGGTGAAGGTGGAGGAGGAGGAGGAGGAGAAGCAAGGTGGGAAGATAGGGAGGGGAGAAGGGGAAGGAGGAGGAGAAAGAGTAGGAAGAAACGGAAAAGGCGAAGGGAGGGAAGGAAGGGAGGAAGGAAGGGAGGGAGATGGAGATACAAGGAGGAAAACGAAAAGGGAGGGAGGGAGGGAGGGAGGGAGAGGGAGATAGAAGGAGGTAAACGAAATGGAGAATGAAGGGAAGGGAGGAGGAAGGAAAGGAGGGAGGGAGAGAAGGAGAGGGAAACAGAAGGAGAAAAACGAAAAGGAGAATGAAAGGAGGGAGGGAGGGAGAGGGAGACAGAAGGAGGTAAACGAAATGGAGAATGAAGGGAAGGGAGGAGGAAGGAAGGGAGGGAGGGAGAGAAGGAGACGGGAGGAAAACGAAAATGAGAAAGGAGGGAGGGAGCGGGAGAGAGGGAGATGGAGATAAAAGGAGGTAAACGAAAAGAAGAATGAAGGGAAGGGAGGAGGAAGGGAGGGAGGGAAGGAGAGAGGGAGACAGAAGGAGGACAACGAAAAGGAGAATGAAGGGAAGGGAGAAGGAGGAGGAGACAGAAGCGGTAAGGAAGGAACGAAGAAACAAAATGGAGACAGAGAGGGAGATGGAGACAGAGAGGAGGAGGAGGAGGAGGAGGAGGAGAAGCAGATGGAAGGGAAGGAGGGGAAGGAAGGGAGATGGAGACAGAAAAAAAGGAGCAGGAGAACGAAAGGAAGGGAGACAGAGGAGAAAAGGGAGGAGGAAGAGGAAGGGAGATGGAGACGGAAAAGGAAAAGAAGGGTGAGGAAGGAAGGAAACAAATTAAGAAATGGTGGTAATTAAGGACTTTGTCAAGGTTCCAACTGACGAACCCAACCAAGCAAACACCTTTGAGACATTTCGATCCCTTAATGTAAAACTTTATTGAGTACATCAATTCGGCACAGAAGAAAGCAAAACCAGCTCTAGCAAACCCCAGCCCGAACCCCTGTACTAGTAAAGGAATAGAATTTCCCCCTCCCATCCATGAATAGGTCACATTGCCCAATTAGGTGCAATTCTATTGTTATGAGAAAATGTCTCTGAGTCCGGTAAGGCACCTGGTGAATCGTCCTTGATTCTCACGGTCTGCCTTCTTTATCTTTGTAGCCTGCATTCCAATTCCCCATCCTCCCCCCAAGTTCGTTGGCAAGCGAAGAAGCAGTTACTGTTGCACCAGAAAGCGAGCTTCAAGTTTGACAGACTTTTATTGCTATTTTATCTCAGAAGTTTCAATGGACGGGGGGTGGGGGGCTTGTGGGCCTTGGTGAACTGCAGGGTTGCCCAAGCACAGAGACTTCCAGCTATGTGGCCTTGAACTCTCTAAAGCAGGGGTCCCCAACCCTCAGTCCGTGGACCAGCACCGGGTCGCGGCATGCCAGAAACCGGATCACGCAAACAAGTGAAGCCCCATCTGTGGGATGCAGCCCTCCTCCGGTCCGTGGGAAAACCTCTCTCCGCGGAACCGGTTCCTGGTGCCCAAAAGGGGGGGGCACTGCTCTAAACCTTTCCTTCACCTGCACACATCAAGGAGGTTTCCAGATTCTGCAAACTGTCCTAACATCAAGGGACTTACAACTCGTCCTCTTACAACCTTTACAGCTTCCCCGCAGTCATGTGATCAAAATGGGGGTTGCAACGTCTTGGGGAAGTCCTGTGATAGCCCACGGCAAACCTCCCAGCTGGCTTCCAATAAAACATCAATTTTGGGAAGCCCGATTCGCTTAACGACCGTAGGATTCACTTAGCAACGGCAGCGAGGTGATCAAAATCCGGGCACTTGGCCACCCGGCTCAGATTTAGGACCGTCGCGGCCTCCTGCAGCCGTGCGGTGGCGACTCGCAGCTTGCGACCCTGGAGGAAGCTGGGTTTGCTTAACGACCACTTTATGCGTTTAACGCCCGTCGGACGCACTTAACGGCCCGTGGCAAAAAAAAAGGTCACAACAGCAGGTCACATCCTGTCTCGTGGGACGACCGTGCTGCTTAACAATGGGATTTTTCCGGTCCCAGTTTGTGGTCGTTAAGTCGAGGACTTAACCCTGTAACACTTGTCAAAATACAAGCCCAGTCTTGGTGACCAGGAAACCGGGGTGGAGGCTCAGAGGCTCACCATTGCCGGATGCTCGGAGCGGATGTGGTAGTCGTGTCCAGCTTTAGATTTGTAAGCCTTTCCACAGTGCGGGCAGCTGAAGACCGGCTTCTCCACCTCCGAGGGCTGCTTCCCACATCGCTTCTGGTGATACTGGTACCCCATAAGGCTGGAGAAAGTGGCCACGCAACCCTGAAGAAAAATAAGAAATAAGAAATGGCTGCAGGTCAGCAAGGAAGGAAGGGTTTTTAGGCTGCCGAGTCCATCCTTTAAAACAGCCTAAAAATGTTAAATCGTCCACAGACAACAAGCAACAGAAGGGGAGGAAAAAAACACACAAAAATAGTGTGTCATGGTTCCGACAGATGAAACTCTTCAAAGAACTTCGAGGCATTGTTTACCTCAAAGAATCTTTATTCGAGCAGCATAGCATCAGCACCTACATAGGCAAAGCCAAAATCTGAATTCCCCTCCCCTGAGCACATAGTAGCAAAGCACAATTCCCTCCTCTAGTTAACTGTCATAAATCACATTCCCCAATTAGTTTGAAATGCAGGCTTTCCCTCCAGTTCTTCAGCCCGCCATTTCTTATCATCTCTCATTTCAAAAAACCTTGGTTCTCACCCTAGTTACAATATTGTTATGTCTAACTAAACTCCCATGCACATTCCTCCTCCTCTCCCCCCCCCAGTATCATCAAATCCTAACTCTAATTCTAAGAGTAAAACATAAGAAGGAAAATGGCTGCATCTCCACATGTTGTCAAAGCAAGAACATCCGATGTTAGCAGCATTGACATAGTGGTTATTTGGCACAACCACTTTTTAAGGGAGAGCTGGGTTACCAGATTGGCTTGAGAACTGTGACGGTGCCCTTTTACAAAGGGCAGGCCAAAATTGGCCTCCCCAGCCAAAGAGCCGGTTTGTTTTAATCATGGTTAAGGCGCTAGATTAGAAGCTAGGTGACAGCGAGTTCTAGTTCTGCCTCAGGCATGAAAGCCGGCCGGGGCGACTTTGGGCCGGTCATTCCCTCTCTGCCCAACCGACCTCACAGGGTTGTTATGGGGAAAATTGGAGGAGGAAGGAATAGGTATGTTCATCACCTTGAGTTATTTATAAAAATAATAAAGGCAGGGGGAAAAGTCTAAAATAAATAAGTATTTTTTTTAAAAAAAAAATCATCCTCCTCTCCATAAACCCCACTCCCTTCCAGCACTGATGATGTTACCTAGCTGGGTAATGAAATGTTTGCAGGAAAGCCACCAAGTTCAGCGAGCACCAAGGACCCCATAGTCCTCCTCCTCCTCCCTTCCAGCACTGATGATGTTACCTAGCTGGGTAATGAAATGTTTGCAGGAAAGTCACCAGGTTCAGCGAGCACCAAGGACCCCATAGTCCTCCCCCTCCTCCTCCTCCTCCCTTCCAGCACTGATGATGTTACCTAGCTGGGTAATGAAATGTTTGCAGGAAAGCCACCAAGTGCAGCGAGCACTAAGGACCCCATAGTCCTCCTCCTCCTCCTCCCTTCCAGCACTGATGATGTTACCTAGCTGGGTAATGAAATGTTTGCAGGAAAGCCACCAAGTGCAGCGAGCACTAAGGACTCCATAGTCCTCCTCCTCCTCCTCCTCCTCCCTTCCAGCACTGATGATGTTACCTAGCTGGGTAATGAAATGTTTGCAGGAAAGTCACCAAGTTCAGAGAGCACCAAGGACGACCTCCCCCCCCCCCACTCCCTTCTAGCACTGATGATGTTACTAAGTTGGGTCATGAAATGTCTGCAATAAAACCACCAAAGTCAAGAGGGCACCAAGGACCCCACAGTTCAGGCCTGAGCTACACATATTCTCTTCCATCCGTACAGGTGAGGCAAACATTCTGGCAGAAAAGCAAAATCAATACCTCATTTGGGCATTTGAGTTTTCCCATCTGCTTTAGCACTTTCCTCAGCCTTTCCCTGTCTCCCAGTTCACTCAGAGGGACAGCAGCTTCCACAGGAGCATTCTAGAAAGAAGAAATAAGGGGGCAAAAATTAGACATTCATATCAACTGTACCAGTTTGCAACAACCTGCTCTAGAGTGAAGACAAAAATTAGAACGGAATTTCCTAACTTTCGGCAATTTCCAAGTACATGGACTTCAAATCCCACAATCCCCCAGGCAGCTTGGCTACTCGTGAGAATTCTGGGAAGTGAAGTCCAGTCACTCAAGAGGTTATCCCAGTTGAGAAATGTTGGATTGGAGCAGTGTTTCTCAACCCTGCATCTTTAAGATGTGTGGACCTTGGAGTCCTAGTGGACAATCACTTAAATATGAGCCAGCCGTGTGCTACAGCCGCCAAAAAAGCCACTACAATCTTAAGCTGCATCAACAGAGGGATAGAATCAAGATAACAGGAAGTGTTAATACCTCTTTAAAATGGCTTGGTAAGGCCATACTTGGAATATTACATCCAGTTTTGGTCACCATGATATAAAAAAGATGTTGAGACTCTAGAAAGAGTGCAGAGAAGGGCAGCAAAGATGATTAAGGGACTGGAGGCTAAAAGGTTTGAAAAATGGTTGCAGGAATTGGGTATGTCTAATTTAATGAAGAGGAGGACGAGGGGGGACATAATAGTAGTGTTCCTGCTACAAGGGGCTCCCACAGAGAAGAGGGGGTCAACCTATTATCCAAAGCACCTGAAGGCAGGACAGGAAGCAACGGATGGAAACCAATCAAGGAGAGAAGCAACCTGGAACTAAGGAGAAATTTCCTGACAGTCAGAACAATTAATCAGTGGAACAACCTGCTTCCAGAAGTTGTGGGTGCTCCATCACTGGAGGCTTTTAAAAAGAGACTGGACAGCCATTTGTCTGATAATGTCTCCTGCTTGAGCAGGGGGTTGGACTAGAAGACCTCCAAGGTCCCTTCCAACTCTGATGATAATGTTGACTTCAACTCCCAAAATTCCCCAGTCAACTTGTTCCACTGATTAATCGTTCCCATTGTCCGAAAATTCTTCATTTCCAGGCTGGGTCTCCCTCTGATGAGCTTCCCCATATTACTTCATGTCCTGCCTTCTACATGCACAGTCTGCATTGTACATAGATCAGGGGTAGGCAACCTTGGCTCTTTTATGACTCGTGGACTTCAACTCCCAGAATTCCTGAGCCAGCATGGCTCAGCTTGGAAACCTCTCCCTTTCCCCTCAGCATGGCTGGCTCAGGAATTCTGTGAGTTGAAGTCCACGAGTCATAAAAGAGCCAAGGTTGCCTACCCCTGACATAGATCTACGTGCAGAAACTCCATACCTTGTTCATGTGCTCTGCCATCGTGTGATAATTCAGCCCTGCTTTGGACTTGAACTGTTTTTTACAGTGCTGGCATTTCAAGGCATCCTGCAGCTAAAATTAAAGGAGAAAAATACATATATTTCAGACCCAGAAATCTAGAGCGGATATGATTTTCCTTTCATCAAACTACACTTAGCACTACTAATTGGGATACATGACTCTGTTCTACATCTGTTTTTTGCTTATCCTCTTGTTGTTTTTAAGCCAACTTAGGAATGCTATTCAGAGTTGTTCAAAATGGGGAATAGGTTGTGATCCCAGTGAAATAATAAAAATACAGGTACTACACTTCATTTAGTGGCCGTTCAAAGTTACGACGACACTGAAAAAAGTGACTTTGGGCTGTTTTTCACACTTATGACCATGGCAGCATCTCTGTAGTCACATGATCAAAATTCAGACACTTGGCAATGACTGATATTTATGACGGTCGCAGTGCCCTGGGATCATGTGATCCACTTTTGCGGCCTTCTGACCAGCAAAGTTAAGGGGGAAGCCAGATTCACTTAACAACCGTGTTACTAACTTAACAACTGCAGTGATTCACTTAACAACAGTAGCAAGGAAAGTCATAAAATGGGGCAAAATTCACTTTACAAATGTCTCACTTAGCAATAGAAATTTTGGGCTCAATTGGTGTGGTACGTCGGGACACTGCAACCGTCATAAATATGAGTCAGTTGCCAAGCCCACTGAATTTCGATCACAAGACCATGGGGATGCTGCAACGGTCATAAGCAAGGAGGAAAGAGTATTAAGTATGTTAGCTGGCTGAGGAATTCTGGGAGTTGAAGTCCACAAGTCATAAAAGGGCCAAGTTTGAAGACCCCTGTTATAGAATATATAAGGCAGGTATGAGTATTTTGAGGAAATCTTGAAGGAACATTCTGGGGAAAGAGTAGATAGAGGCCTAGCTCGGATTTTTGTCGGCTGCTTTGTGGCTCCGCGGCTAGAAGATAGGTAATTATCACTAAATGTAGAACAAGGGTAAGATTTCTGCTTTTTTTCCCCTCATAAAGAATGTAATACAGGTATGTAATCCTAAACCAGGGGTCTTCAAACTTGGCCCTTTTATGACTTGTGGACTTCAACTCCCAGAATTCCTCAGCCAGCGTGCCTGGCTGAGGAATTCTGGGAGTTGAAGTCCACAAGTCATAAAAGGGCCAAGTTTGAAGACCCCTGGTCATAAGTATGAAAAATGGTCATAAGTCTTTTTTTCCCCAGTGCTGTTGTCACTTTGAACGGTCACTAAATGAACTGTTGTTAAGTCGAGGACTACTCGTATATTAAACTGCCGCAACCCAGCAATTGTGATGCCCATTCCAGGGGCCTGGAATTCAGAGTCAACGGCCCAGGAGTTAACCCCGGCGTAGCACAAAGGAACAGGACAAAAAGTTGGTGTTGGGCCAGCATGAGCCCATTGAAAGCAATCCGCAGCTGCAGAACACGGGTTTCGCTCCTCGACGTTTTAATGGGGAGTGTGCAGCTCCCTACTTTTTGGCAGACTTCCATGTGCTTCTTGAGACCCAGGACCGTCTTCCGGGTGATCATGCCACAGGTCGGGCAAGCGACTTCTCCCTTCTCGTTGATCGTCCGCTGCCACTGCTCCTCAGGGCTTGCTGGAGAAGAGGAAAAGACAAGCCATGAATGCTGGTCAGTCTCAACAGTGAGGGGGCTCAGTTTGGGTTTAATTCGAGAGCTCCATTTTGACTTTTCAGGACCCATATGTAGTATAGTGTTGCTTTCGTTCTCGTTTGTTTCTATTTATTTATTTCCCTTCCTTCGTTATTTTAATAAGTAACTAAAGGCAGCTAACATACTTAATACTCTTTCCTATTTTCCCCATAACAACCCTGTGAGGTGGGTTGGGTTCAGAGAGAGAGTGACTGGCCCAAAGTCACCCTATTGGCTTTCATGTGTAAGGCGGGACTAGAACTCACTGTCTCCAGTGATTGGCCCAAAGTCACCCAGCCAGCTTTCATGCCTAAGGCGGGGGACTAGAACTCACCGTCTCCAGTGATTGGCCCAAAGTCACCCAGCCAGCTTTCATGCCTAAGGCGGGACTAGAACTCACTGTCTCCAGTGATTGGCCCAAAGACCCAGTGGGCTGTCATGCTTAAGGCTGGACTAGAACTCACAGTCTCCAGGTGATTGGCCCAAAGTCACCCAGCCACCTTTCATGCCTAAGGCGGGACTAGAACTCATTGTCTCCTGGTGACCATGGAAATGCTACAATGGTCATGTGTAAAAACCAGTTATGTCATTTTTTTCAGTGCCATTGTAACTTTGAATAGTCACGAACTGAATTGTTATAAATCGAGCTGAAGTTCTTATTTAACTTAAAATAACAGAATTGGAAGGGACCTTGTAGGTCATCTAGTCCAACCCCCTGCTCAAACAGGACACCCTATATCATTTCTCATAAGTGGCTGTCCCGTCTCTTCTTAAAAACTTCCAGTGTTGGAGCATCCACAACTTCTGGAGGCCAGCTATTCCACTGGTTAATTGTTCTGTCAGGAAGTTTCTCCTCAGGGGTCTTCAAACTTGGCCCTTTTATGACTTGTGGACTTTAATTCCCAGAATTCCTCAGCCAGCGTGCCTGGCTGAGGAATTCTGGGAGTTGAAGTCCACAAGTCATAAAAGGGCTAAGTTTGAAGACCCCTGTTTCTCCTTATTTCTAGGTTAACTTAGCCAATAATCAAATTGTCTGGCTGGATTAGAAGTCACTTAAGCACCTGAAAATCAAAACAATCATTCCTGTAACACAGGAGTCTTCAAACTCGGCCCTTTTATGACTCATGGACTTCAACTCCCAGAATTCCTCAGCTAGCATGCCTGGCTGAGGAATTCTGGGAGTTGAAGTCCATGAGTCATAAAAGGGCCGAGTTTGAAGACCCCTGCTGTAACACAACCCCTGCAAAGGAAAGAAAACCCTTGACATAATTCTGCTTTAAATCACAACATTCTTGAAAAACATAATAATCAATGGCAGGCCAGCAGTTACAGAAATTATGAAGTGGCAACACTAAATATGGGGTTGGCTTAACTCCCATCCATGGATCAATGTAGGCTTGCTGAGTTATTCATGACATCAATTTCAGATACAAAACTTGGGGAAATGAATTGGCTAGCTAGGAGAAGTTGCCGATGTGTTTATTTGGAAAATCCAGCTGTCTTCAGTTCAGTAAGAGATTTTCCAGAGAAATATATTTTGGGCTGATCCCAGAGAAACATAATAATAATAATAATAATAAAGTTGGAAGGGACCTTGGAGGTCATCGAGTCCAACCCCCTGCTCAGGCAGGAAACCCTATACCATTTCAGACAAATGGCTGTCCAGTCTCTTCTTAAAAACTTCCAGTGTTGGAGCATTCACCACTTCTGGAGGCAGGTTGTTCCACTGGTTAATTGTTCTAACTGTCAGGAAGTTTCTCCTCAGTTCCAGGTTGCTTCTTTCCTGACTAGTTCCTCCATTACTTCTTGTCCTGCCCTCAGGCGCCTGGAGAATAGCTTGACTCCCTCTTCTTTGTGGCAGCCCTGAGATATTGGAATACTGCTATCATGTCACCCCTAGTCCTTCTTTCATTAAACTAGACTCCACCAACAGCAAAAACTTTGATATGCTTTAGCCCTAATATCATTTTTGTTGCCCTTCTCTGCACTCTTTCTAGAGTCTAACACTCTTTTTACATAGTGGTGACCAAAACTGGATGCAGTATTCCAAGTGTGGGCCTACCAAGGCATTGTAAAAGTGGTATTAATACTTTCACGTGATCTTGATTCTATCCCTCTGTTAATGCAGCCCAGCACTGTGTTGGCTTTTTTGGCAGCTGCAGCACACTGCTGGCTCATATTTAAGTGATTGTCCACTAGGACTCCGAGATCCCTCTCACAGTTACTACTATTGAGCAAGGTACCCCATATTCTGACTTTTAAAGGTCTACAGATTATTTGCCAAAATTTCAAAAGGCAGGAAGGGGGGAATCTGAGGGCGAACGAACCGAGGAACTTTATAGTTTTCCAAGGCAGGAAAAGAAGAATAACCAAGTTTTCAGTGGCAGACAAAACTCATAGTAAAGGATATATCCACATGGATGTCAGGTTTAATTACTTTTACCCATTTGGTGCCTGTTGAAAAGCAGATAGCAATCTTGAAAGGCTGCTTTGGAATAATTCTGCTGTTGTTATATCTGGATATTTTTACGGGGTGTATCTTAGGTGAAAAGGTGAACCGGCATTCAGTTAAGGACGAAGTCGAGCAGTTATCAAATTTTGATACAGATAGTCCTTGACTTACGATCACAACCGAGCCCAAAATTTGTGTTGCTAAGCAAGACAGTTGTAAAATAAATTCTGCCCCATTTTACAACCGTTCGTGCCACAGTTGTTAAGCGAATCACCGCAGTTGTTAAGATAGTAACATGGTTGTTAAGTGAATCTGGCTTCCCCATCGAATTTGCCTGTCAGAAGGTCGTAAAAGAGGATCATGTGACGCCAGGACACTGTCACCGTCCTGGAGGCTAAAACATACAAGGAACGGTTGTTGGAATTGGGAATGTTTAGTTTAATGAAGAGAAGGACGAGGGGGGGACATGATAGCAGTCTTCCAGTATCTCAGGGGCTGCCCCAAAGAAGAGGGAGTCAAGCTATTCTCCAAAGCGCCTGAAGGCAGGAGAGAAGCAACCTGGAACTGAGGAGAAATTTCCTGACAGTGAGAACAATTAACCAGTGGAACAACCTGCCTCCAGAAGCGGTGAATGCTCCAACACTGGAAGTTTTTAAGAAGAGACTGGACAGCCATTTGTCTGAAATGGTATAGGGTTTCCTGCCTGAGCAGGGGGTTGGACTAGATGACCTCCAAGGTCCCTTCCAACATTATTATTATTATTATAGTATGACTATTAATATTATTATATTATTATATATATTCTATTATTATTAATAATAATAATAATAATAATAATAATAATAATAATAATAATAATAATAATAATAATAATAATAATAATAATAATAATAATAATAATAATAATAATAATAATAATAATATGAGCCAGTTGACAAGCGTCTGAATGTTGATCACTTGATTGTGGGGAATGCTGCCACAGTCATGTGACAAATGGTCATAAGACACTTTTTTCGGTGCCGTTGTAACTTTGAATGGTCACTAAACAAATGGTTGTAAGTCGAGGAATACTTGTAACCGCACAATGCTGTTAAAATCAGATATCTTTATAAAGGTTTGGGGAGGGAGGACTGGGTATCCCCAAACGCTGCCCATTTGACGCTACAATTCTATGGTTTGGGGATTAACCTGATTAGAAACCAAGGTTAAAGTGCTCACGGGCCATAAAAGCCACTGAGGGGAAAAAAACAAATACGGGTAGTTTACAAGCTACCATCAAGCTAACACAATGTTTCTGAAACTTGGCTACTTTAAGATTTGTGGACTTCAACTCCCAGAATTCCCCAGCCAGCATGGCTGGCTGGGGAATTCTGGGAGTTGAAGTCCACAAATCTTAAAGTGTTCAAGCTTCAAAAAACACTGACTAGCGAAATAAGAGAATTGCTACTAACAGAGCATCCTGGTCAATCTTACCTGTAGCTGAATGAGCTATTGATATGGTGGTGCTTTCTTTTTTCACACTGGATCCTGTCAGCTTCTTCTTACGATCTTCGGTATTACCGCTGAGGAGGGAAGCTTCCAACTTCTTTGCGCGGTGTGCTTTAGCCTTGTCTTCTGCTTTCGCCAGCCCTGTTGAAAAGCAGAAATTAATTTTGGAAGGGATGAGCGTTGGGCAATTTCTGGCCTTCCGGGTTGAAATGAGGTGCTCTCTGAGCAGGGTGGTTTTCTTGCAGACGTTTCACAACCCAAACTAGGTTAAGATCATCAGGGCTAGAAGGGAGTGTGGGATGAGGAAGAGGAGGAGGAGGAGAACTGTGGGATCCTTGGTGCTCTCTGAGCTTGGTGGTTTTCTTGAAGACATTTCATGACCCAAACTAGGTAACATCATCAGTGCTAGAAGGGAGTGTGGGATGTGGAGAAGAGGAGGAGGAGGAGGAGGAGGAGGAAGAGGAGGAGGAGAACTGTGGGATCCTTGGTGCTCTCTGAGCTGGTGGCTTTCTTGAAGACATTTCCGACCCCAAACTAGGTTAAGATCATCAGGGCTAGAAGGGAGTGTGGGAAGTGGAGAGGAGGAGGAGAGGAGGAGGAGGAGGAGGAGGAGGAGGAGGAGGAGGAGGAGGAGGAGGAGGAGGAGGACTGTGGGATCCTTGGTGCTTTCTGAGCTTAGTGGTTTTCTTGAAGACATTTCATGACCCAAACTAGGTAACATCATCAGTGCTAGAAGGGAGTGTGGGATGTGGAGAGGAGGAGGAGGAGGAGGAGGAGGACTGTGGGATCCTTGGTGCTTTCTGAGCTTAGTGGTTTTCTTGAAGACATTTCATGACCCAAACTAGGTAACATCATCAGTGCTAGAAGGGAGTGTGGGATGTGGAGAGGAGGAGGAGGAAGAGGAGGACCAATGATTGTGGCGTCCTTTGTGCTCTCTTAGCTTGGTGGTTTTTTTGCAGATCAAACTAGGTGACTTCATCAGTGCTGATGATGTTACCTAGTTTGGTAATGAAACGTCCGCAAGAAAACAAGCTAGCTCAGAGAGCACCAAGGACCCCTCAGTCTCTGGCTTAGAAGAACCAGGTATAATCTCTTAGGAAGGTCCCAGCAGGGCACACATAGGTGCACACTGACCTCTAGATCTCTCTGAAAGAAAAAGGGCCTAATCCACTCCATTTTTTTCCTTAAAATTTAAACCAAATTTAAACAGAACGTGTCTGCTGCAAAGGAAAAGCCCAGCATTCAGAAATTCTTTGAGTCCCTGGTCCAATATCAGCCCTGTAAGATGTTTTCCAGTGTGGCTCAACCAGTGGCATCTTTGCTTTTGATTTCCCAGCCTGGCTGATAGCAATGGGGATCTCCTGGTGGTCTCCTTTCCAGACATGAACCAGGGCCAACTTTACCTAGCTTTTGGAGACTGGTCATAAGCTGAGGACTATCTGTAGAGGTAATAACTCGGGGGGGGGGGAGAGGAGGTCAGTGCACCTAAAAGGGCACCAAACAGTTGAGCACACTGGAAGATTCTGCACCAGTTGTTACTTCCAGGTAGTCTTCAAGGGCAGCCCCGTGCACTGCGCACTGCAGTTGTCCAGCTGGGAAGTGACCGATATATGAGGGACCGTGAGGAAGTCCGCCCAGCTCAAGAAAGGGCACAATGCCAAAGTCAGGAATGGAGGAGAGAGAGAGAAGCAGCAGGTGCTGAAAAACTTTCTACCAGCCACATGCAACACACAGAGAACGGCCCCCAAACGAGATAGGTTTCTAGTCCACATGAACCAAAGATACAAAGAATTCTGTGCCAGAAAAAGGGATGAAGAGGGACCCACCCCCTCACCTTTGCAGATAAAAGAGTTCAAACATTCCCCTGTTACTGAGTTATTATTTAGGATTATTGGCGAGGGAGGAAAAACAGAGACATTTTTTTCTTTTTACCTTTTAATCCAAACGTTCCTGAGATGGATGGCTGTTCTCCAGTGAACTTCTTAGGCGTTTTCTGTTTCCTTCCTAACTCAAAAAGGAGAAAACAGAAATAAAACTTTGGTCAAACCCCTGGGTGTTTGAGTCGCTTTTCTGCAATTAGCACGTGGTTTTGCGTAATTTATTCCTCAACGGATGGCCTTGAAAAGAGAGAACAAAATAGCCAGCCTTAAATCTAATTATTAGATTCAATAAATCCGGTTTGACTTCTAATGACTTTTATCATGCCCTCTCCGTTCTCTATTTTTATTGTTTTTTTATGGTTCTACTCTTTTTATAGTGACCAATTCCTTGTGTGTCTAATCACACTTGGCCAAATAATTCTAATTCTAATTCTAATTCTAATTCTAATTCTAATTCTAATTCTAATTCTAATTCTAATTAATTCTAATTCTAATTAATTCTAATTCTAATTCTAATTCTAATTCTAATTCTAATTCTAATTCTAATTAATTCTAATTCTAATTCTAATTCTAATTCTAAATCTAAATCTAATTCTAATTCGTTTCCTTGGGCTGTTCAAGTCTTTGGCTCACATTTGAATAGAAATTCGGCAATTCAATAAATAAATTAATAAATAAAACAGGGTGCACAATTCCTACCCTCACCCCCAGCCCAGAAATTTCTCCTTAGCCTTCTTGAGCTTCTGAGGTTTCGCTAGTTACTATCCATACAGATTCCAAATTTGTCTTCATTAACATGAGGACTAGAATCTTGGGTTTAGAAAATAACAACACAAGAGAGAATGCATAATCGTTCCACAATGTTTAGAGCTGAGACTTCCAAATGCTGGTGACCCAGGCAGGATAATTTCAAGGATGCCCCTCCCCACCCCCCAAATAAGGAAGATACTGCAAAATCAACCAGCAGTTTACTTTTAAAATAAAGGTATACAGGTAATCCTCGGTTTATGACCACAATTGAAGCCCAAAACGACTGCTGCTAAGCAAATCAGTTGTTAAGTGAGTTTGGTTCCATTTTACGGCCTTTCTTTCCACCCTTGCTAAGTGAATCACTGCAGCTGTTAAATTAGTAACACGGTTAAGTGAATCTGGATTCCCCATTAGAAGGTCGCAAAAGGGGATCACATTGACCCCGGGTAAGGGCAGCCGTCATAAATACATGCCAGTTGCCCGAATTTTGATTACGTGACCCTGGGGATTTTTTTCCTAATAAGTGTGAAAAACGGTCACAAGTCGCTTTTTTCAGTGCCGCTGTAACTCTGAACGGTCACTAAACGAATCGTTGTAAGTTGAGGATCACCTGTAATGGCTTTGGCTAAACGCAGGGGTAGGCAACCTTGGCTCTTTTATGACTCGTGGACTTCAACTCCCAGAATTCCTGAGCCAGCCACGCTGAGGGGAAAGGGAGAGGTTTCCAAGCTAAGCATGCTGCTCAGGAATTCTGGGAGTTGAAGTCCACGAGTCATAAAAGAGCCAAGGTTGCCTACCCCTGGGCTAACGGTAGGCAGTTCTGCTGATAGAGAGATGATTGGTCAGTTTAGAATTTAGATCGTTCCATTCCACAACACAAGCCACACCACACCACACGTCCTTCTAATTTTAAACTCAGAGGAAAGGGGTGCCTCTGCCCCCCCCCCAAAAAAGTTAGAGAAATGCTGCTCTAATCTTACTGTGCTTCATCCTTTCGGGGTCTTCCTCCTGCTTAAAGGCCTGCCTGCTCGCCTGATGTTTAGAGCCGCGGCTGCCCGGCGTCTGGCCCAGCGGAGTTGCAGCCCCTGCCCCGCCTCCAGCTGCAGCGGTCTTCAAAGCCCGGATGCCTGGGCTCACGGCCGCATGCTCGCCGTTCTCGGGGTGCTGCAAGGCGACAGCCTTCTCCACCTTGGATTGTTTGGGGTGAAGGGAGGGGGTCATGCTCCGTTCGGCAGCTCTAGGGCAAAAGGCAGATTGAAGGAGAAGTCAAGCCAGGCAAGAGTCGGGTGCGAAAAACCAGGTCCAGTGAAGCTGCTCTATTGCTAAAAGCCCATTCGCAGGAATCTTCTCCGCTAAGGTTAGCGTTAGATACGGGTCAACGGAATTCAAAAGATTTGGACTTAGTCTGCTTATGACTATATTGGGATTGTAGGCTGGTTCCTCCTTTGACTCCGCCCCCAGCTTCTGCCACTCCTTCTCCTATAGCAGAGGTCGGCAAACATGGCTCCTTTACAACCTGTGGACCAATTCCCAGAATTCCTGATCCAGCCATGCTGGCTCAGGAATTCTGGGAGTGGAAGTTCACAAGTTGTAAAGGGGCCATCGTTGCCCAGCCCTAGAATAGAATAGAATAGAATGGAATGGAATGGAATGGAATGGAATGGAATGGAATGGAATAGAATAGAATAGAATAGAATAGAATAGAATAGAATAGAATAGAATAGAATAGAATAGAATAGAATAGAATAGAATATGGAATGGAATGGAATGGAATGGAATGGAATGGAATGGAATGGAATGGAATGGAATGGAATGGAATGGAATAGAATAGAATAGAATAACATTGGAATGGAATGGAATGGAATGGAATAGAGTGGAGTGGAGTGGAGTGGAGTGGAGTAGAGTAGAGTAGAGTAGAATAGGAGCTGGAAGGGACCATGGAGGTCTTCTAGTCCAGCCCCCCGCTCAAGCAGGAGAATCTATACCATCTCAGACAAGTGACTGTCCAGTCTCTTGTCCTACAGAAACTCAGGTGAGGCTGAACTGCAGCGCCTCCTTAATACTTAGCTAATGGAAACCAGGTGCATCAGTGGGGGGGGGGGAATAAAAAAATTCAAGATGGCAGCCGCAATAATGCAGCTGAATCTCAGATTCAGGTGAATCTGTTTTGTTCGGCTTCCTTTTGAGCCAAACCATCTTGTAAAAGTTAGGGCTGGAACTATCAGGCGCAAAAAACAAACAAACCCAGATCCCCATGAAGGTTCAAATCAACTGATTTATTGCTAAAAGCCTATGCACAGGAGTCTTCTCAACTAAGGGTTAACTCAGGGTCAATGGAATTCAAGGAGAGTTGGATTCAGTTTGCTTGTGGCTATGTAGAGATGCTAGACTGATACCCCTTTTGACTCCGCCCCCAGATTCTACCGTGCCTTCTCCTACTACACCAAGGCTTGACTGCCGGTGATCATTCCAGATCCATGCGGACAGGGGGAGGAGCTTCCCCTAGCCCCTCCTCTTGTTCCAGAGGCCCTGGCCCCTACCTTTTCTTCCCTGCCCCCTTGCTGGTTGCCTTCTGCATTTTGTTTTCTGCTGGGGGGCCAGCCGCCGGCAACGGTCTTTCCAAATGGTTCCAGAGGCAATGTTTCTCCAGCTGGGTTTTTGATGTGAAGACAGCTTCACAGTACAGGCAGGGGAAGGTGCGTTTCTCAACAACGGCGCCCTAGAAGGAAGAGAGAAAAAGGGAAAGAAGGCAGTGGAAATAGAGCAAAAGAGGGAAAAAACGCAACATATCTCTTGGCTTCTGCAAAGGGGTCAAAACATGGCTGTGCAGCCTTGTGTGAGGAACACAGAGGCCCAGCCCTCCGTGGGGCTGACCACGGCGAGCTCCCGCCTCTATTAATAACTGCTAACCCCCCCCCTCCCCATTTTGGAATTTGTGACCTTTTGAAATTTTACAAAGTTATTTTTACAATTTCAAAACGTTCTGATCTTAAATTAATTGATTTTAATTTAATTTTATGGATTCTATTGTATACCGCCCACAGCCCCTCTCTGAGAGCAATGGGTGGTTAAGAAAATATGAAATATGAATAAAATAATAAAAATAAAAATAATAATAATAAAATACATGTAAAATAATAAAATAAAATAAAATAAAAATAAAATAAAATAAAAATAAAATAAAATAAAATAAAATAAAAATAAAATAAAAAATAAAAAAATAAAAAATAATAATAAAATAAAATAATAAAATAAAATAATAAAATAAAATAAAATAATAATAAAATAAAATAATAAAATAAAATAATAAAATAAAATAATAAAATAAAATAAAATAAATAAAATAATAAAATAAAATAAAATAAAATAAAATAAAATAAATAAAATAAAATAAAATAAAATAAAATAATAAAATAAAATAAAATAAAATAAAATAAATAAAATAAAATAAAATAATAAAATAAAATAAAATAAAATAAAATAAAATAAAATAAAATAAAATAAAATAAAATAAAATAAAATAAAATAAAATAAAATAAAATAATAAAATATCCATCTTTTAGATTGGGTTAATTCTCTTAACCTGGGTAACCTCAGGTGGACTTCAAGTCCCAGAATTCTCTTCTGCTGTCACTACTGCTGCTGCTGAGAATTCTGGGACTTGAAGTTTCCCTATGTAGAGGGCCACCAGGTTGCGGGAGGAAGCTGTTCTAGACAAAACACCGGTTCTGCTGTCCAATTTTGATAATCCAATTTGACTAACAGCATGAATTTTACTAAGCTTAGTCTGCAACCCCTTGCGTAAAAATAAAACAGTTTTGAGACATCCATAGCGTTCTACCTTACTTGAGGCTGAGTTCATATAGCCCACTTAAACAGATGAGTTAAAAACCTAGTGGTAATGTTAAGATTAACTAGCAGGTCAAAGCCGCTGACCCTTCCTTTGGCCTATCTAGACCAGCATTTTTCAGTCTTGGCAACTTTAAGCTTTGTGGACTTCAACTCCCAGAGTTCCCCAGTCAGCAATGTTGGCTGGGGAACTCTGGGAACTGAAGCCCAAGCAAAAGCCTTTCTAGACCAGTGTTTCTCAACCTTGGCCACTTGAAGACGGATGGACTTCAACTCCCAGAATTCCCCAGCCAGCAGAGCTGACTGGGGAATTCTGGGAGTTGAAGTCCACCCGTCTTCAAATTGCCCCGGTTTGAGAAAAGGTTGTAAAAATTGGGTGTCTCACTAAGAACCGCTTTGCTCAGCAACAGAAAATCCAATCCCAATTGTGGTTGTAAATCAAGGACTACCTGTACACACCCACAGAGTTGCAATGAAGGTGGTCACCAAACTAGGACAGCAGGTCTGATTTTTCTTACCCCTTGGCACCGCTGAAAGTGGTATTTTAAGCCATAGATGCTTGGGAACTCCAGCCAGCAGCCCGAATTAGGACACTTCACCCTGGAGTGAGCCTTAAATTCATCCTTCCATTGATTCATCAGAGGCAACTGAGAGGAGAAAGTGCAGACAATGAGAAAAAAAAAAGAGACAAAAAAGGAATTTAAAAAAATCAAGGAAAAGGGGAGCAGAAAGATTAAAAAATAGCGCAGCTGCCTTCCTCAGCTTGATCTCTAGCTAACCCAAGGCTTTCCACTGAGCCACGAAGGGTAAATATTTCCATTCCAGGGAACAGAAGGAGGCAACCCAAGAACAGAGACTCATGCAGAGATAAGTTACACAAACTAAAATCTTGGAGGAAAGAGAATGGCTAAAACTTCACCTTAGCTCAATCTTCATAACTTTAAGATTTTCCACAGCTGGGCAAATTCTGGAAGTTGTAGTCTACATATGCTAGTGGGGGAATTCTGGGCTTGAAAGGTAAAGATTCCTACTCCGGGGAACAGGAGGAGGCAACCCAAGAACAGAGACTCATGCAGGGATAATTACACAAACTCAAATCTTGCAAGAAGCAGAATGACTAAAACTTCACCCGGCCTAGCTCCATCTTTGCAACTTTAAGGTGCACGGACTTCAACTCCCAGAATTCCACAGGTGGGTAAATTCTAGGAATTGAAGTTCACACATGCTAGAAGGGAATTCTGGGAGTTGAGGTCTACATATGCTGGCGAGGGAATGTGGGGAGTTCAAGTCCATACATATTGGAGAGGAATTTCTGGGAACTAAAGTCCACACGCCCTAAGGTTGAGAAATATTGCCCTTGAGAAATTAAATCGAGTGTGAGAATAAGCAAGACGAAAAGAAGTGTTGAAAGAAGAATTTTGAAAGAGAAATTAGATACAGAAAGTCATGTTTGAACCAGCAACCTGATGTGAGATGGAAGGCTGATGGAATGAGGAGGGGGGGAGGCAAAAAATAAAGGAAAAGCTATTGGAGGACACAACTACCTGTGTACACAACTACCCACTATAATAATAATAAAGTTGGAAGGGACCTTGGAAGTCATCTAGTCCAACCCCCTGCTCAGGCAGGAAACCCTGGGCCTATACCATTTCAGACAAGTGACTGTGCAGTCTCTTCTTAAAAACTTCCAGTGTTGGAGCATTCACCGCTTCTGGAGGCAGGTGGTTCCACTGATTAATTGTCCTCACTGTCAAGAAGTTTCTCCTCAGTTCTAGGTTGCTTCTCTCCTTGATTAGTTTCCATCCGTTGCTTTTTGTCCTGCCTTCATGTGTTTTGGAGAATAGCTTGACTCCCTCTTCTTTGGGGCAGCCCCTGAGATATTGGAAGACTGCTATCATGTCACCCCACGTCCTTCTCTTCATTAAACTAGACATACCCAATTCCAGCAACCATTCTGTCTTCCCCAAATGCCATTCCCTACCTGGCTATCTGGCAATGGAACAATATGAGCGTGTGTGTCTGTGGGTAATGTTTAAGCAATTATGGAGTGCTTGATGCTCTCTGGGCTTGGTTGTTTTCTTGCAGACATTGGATGACCCAAATAGGTAATAACATCAATGCTGGAACGTAGTGGGATTTGGGGAGTGGAGGAGGAGGAGGAGGAGGAGGAGGAGGAGGAGGAGGAGGAGGAGGAGGATTGTGGGGTCCTTGGTGCTCTCTGAGTTTGGTTGTTTTCTTGCAGACATTTCATTACCCGACTAGGTAATTTCATCAGTGTTAGAAGGGAATGGAGTTGGCAGATGTTTCATTATCCAACTAGGTAACATCATCAGTGCGAGACAGGAGTGGGCTTCGCTCTCTCTAGTGGCTTGCCTTGTTAGTTTTGGTGGGTCTGTTCTTGGCGGCTCTTCGATTAAGATGCTGTTTGACTGTTTGCCTGCTTTGGTAGTTCCTTGATTGGGGTGTTGTTTAATTCATGATTGTTGCTCTAGTAATAAACTTGGTGTTAACCTCTGCTTATCAGGGCATTGATTGCAGGCAAGAAGGTGTTTCGGTTGTTTGGTTTATATACCCACCAACACTGACAGGGCAAGCCTCTAAACGGACAGCAAAACCCACTTCCTTCTAGCACGGATGATGTAGTGGTGGGATTCAGCTGGTTCGCACCACTTCGGCAGAACCAGTAGCTAATTTTTTGTTGCCCAGGCCCAGAATGGACTTCTGGAAGCGGCCTTCACACAGAGAACCGGTTGTTCACCTATTTAAATCCCACCACTGGGATGATGCTACCTAAGTTGGGTCATGAAACATCTGCAAACAAAAAACAAAAAACCCAACCAAGTTCAAAGAGCACCAAGGGCCCACAGTTCAACCTTGGGCTACAAATATTCTATCGGCTTAAGCAATCGTCATTAATAAAGTTTTAATGGGTGGGAGTTCCTCTGAGCATTTAATTATTGCTTAAGATCCTGAGGTTCAATGTTGCTACAAGATGCAACGCGATGCTTCCTCTCCAGGACAGTGTTTCTCAACCAAGGTACGGACTGCAACTCCCAGAATTCCTCAGCCTGCTTTGCTGACTGAGGAATTGTGGGAGTTGAAGTCCGCACCTTTTCAAGTTGTCAAGGTCGAGAAACGGTGCTCTAGAATTTTCTTCACCAGGAATGAGTGATAGATCCATGGCAGAAGCAAGGGGGGGGGGGAATTGCTTTTTCCACCAGGGAGCAAATAAACGAAAGTGGGTTAAAGAGGAGATATATATTTTTTTTATCCAACGGCTACAGGCTTTAAGCAATCCAAGGGCTCATCGTAATCCATGAAATTAATCATCACACATGAATCTAAATAGCGTGTTTCCTCTGCTGCGACTTAAAAGCAGCTGGACTCCCTCAGCAGTGGTGCACTACAAGTTCCATCATCCTCATCCTGCCTAGGGGAAATGGGAATTGGAATCCATCATGTGTGGAACATGACAGATTGGGCAAATGGGACTGGGTACTACTTAAGTGTCTGTGTTTTTCTATTTTCTTCTGAACATTGGATGCTGCTGCGGTCAATCTTTTTTTCCTTCCTTCCTTCCTTCCTTCCTTCCTTCCTTCCTTCCTTCCTTCCTTCCTTCCTTCCTTCCTTCCTTCCTTCTTTCCCTCCCTCCTTCCTTCCTTCCTTCCTTCCTTCCTTCTTCTTTCCTTCCATTTTTATCCCACATTTATTACTTCATAAGTGACTCAAGGCAGCGAACATACCTAATACTCTATTCTTCTCCTATTTTCCATGCAACAACAATCCTGAGAGGTGGGCTGGGTTGAGAGAGAGAGAGATACTGGCCCAAAGTCACCAGCCGGCTTTCATGCCTAAGGCAAGACTAGAATTCACCGTCTTTTGGCGAGATTAGAACTCACCGCCTGGAGGTTTACAAGGAAAAATTGGACCACCATTTAACTGGGGTGGTATAAAGACCCCTGCTTTAAGGGGGTTGGACTAGAAGACCTCTGGGTTCCCTTTCAGCCCTATGACTCCATGTTCTAACAAATTTAAACTCCCCCTCTCCTGAGCCATCCTACGCGAAAAGGAAAGCTCAGCCATTCAAGGCCGTTCTTTTTTCTCCAGTTGCCGGGGAAGACAAAATATAATTAAAATCTTACGGGAATATCTTTCAAGGCCTGGTTTTCGGTCTTGGGCCTTCCTTTCCGTTTGCTTTCTGTTTTGTCGTGCATTGCATTTCCTGCCAAGAAAGGGAGAGAGAGAAAAAACACCAAGAAAGCCGTTGAAATCAACATCAATGATCAATGATGTATCGGTTTTCATGTGAGAATGTAATCCGCACCATGGCAAGACGTGGTTGGGGAAGGCAACGTTCTCTTGAGGTTCCACAAGAGGTTTTTGAGGGTGACAATTACGATGACACCCGTTCGGTTGTGTTGACCCTGGCTGACCCAGGACTCTCCTATCTTCTGATCTTGCACTACAGGTCATCCTCGGCTTACAACAGTGACCGAAATTATATAACGGCACTGGAAAAAGTGACTTATGACCGTTTTTCACACTTATGACCACTGTAGCATCCCCACGGTCACGGGATCAAAATTCAGACGCTTGGCAACAGACACATACTGATGACCATTGTAGTATCCCCGCGTCAGGTGATCCCCTTTTGCAACCTTCTGACAAGCAGAAGCCAGATTCACTTAACAATTGTATTACTAACAACAACTGCAGTGATTCCCATAACAACGGTGGCAAGCAAGGTCGTAAAATGGGGCAAAATTCACTTCACAGCTGTCTCACTTAGCAACAGAAATTTTTGGGCTGAATTGTGTTCGTAAGTCAAGGACCACCTGCACTTCTTTGAGTTGTTCTATATTCTGGCTGGTGCCAGCATTGATGGTGTTCAGCCGCCATGTTCTTTGACGGACTGCTTTTCTTTGACTGCTAATTCCTCCCGACGTAATTCCTTTCTCCAGTGAATTCCCCCACAGGACACCACCAAAATAAGTAAGATACAGTTTTGTGATTTTGCTTTCCAGAGACCTGTCTGGTGTTATGCCAGAGTTCCCAACCTTTCCGGCTTGGCGGTCCGGTGGGGGGGAGTGGGGAAAGAGGGGATGGTTTTTGCGGGAGGGGGAGGGTGAGTGGGGCCGAGAGCACTTGTGACGCTCGCGCAAGTGAGGCCCCGAGTGCTCACACAAGTGCAGCCCCAAGTGCCCGCACGAGTGAGGCCCCAAGGGCCCATGACACTCGCATGAGTGGGGCTGTGTGCGCACACGTGCGCACCAGCCCGCCACTCACACAGCCCGGTTGCGAATAGGCTACAGACCAATAGTGGGCCGGGGACCCACAGGTTGGGGACCTCCATGTTACGCACTTCGGTGCTTGCTTGCTGGTGACCTACTTGTCTTATTTACTTCAGCCATGTCATGTGGGGGAATTGGCTGGAGTAAGCAGTTATGTGGGGAAGAGTCAGTGTTAAAAGGAAACCAGTGTCATGGATCCGCCCCTGGACCCGAGTTCGGAGGAGGAAGGTGAGTTTGAATTTGAGTCAGCAGAGGAAAGCACGGAGCCGAGTGATGACCCGGATCGGAACTCGGAGAGTGCTGGCCTGATGGAGCAGCCTCAGCTGGATCCATTGGACGAGTGACAGGCTGAGGCTAAGCAAGGCGAGCCCCAGCTACAGCAACTTGGCCACGAGGCTCCAGGCGAGGATCAGGAGCAATGAGGAGATGGAGTCCACACCTCCCCCCGATCCAAGGACACGTAGAGCAGAGAGGAGGCAGGCACAACGCTGATCGGCTAGGCTAGTCGCGAGGAGGCAACGTCGCCTTTCAGGAAGGGTTGCACCAGTGTTGCCTACTTAACCCCGCCCTGAGGGCTTGAGTGTTGCTGGAGCAACAGGCCCAGTTCTGTGCCTTGTGTGCTTGTGCCGTATATCCTGGCCTGTTCAACTCCTGGACTACCTTCCTGTGTGCCCATTGGACTCGGTTACCCAGTAACTCTTGCTGTACTGAGCTTGGAATCTGGACCTGTGCAACAGGGGTGCTTTCTGAGGACCTGTTTGGGGGGAGGGAGGGTTGAATAAATACCTGTAGAATTCTTACCATACATGTATGGTGGGGGGGGGAGTGGGGCAGCACAACCAGGCCACCAAAGAACACGGGGGCTGGACAACATCAAAGTTGACACCAGCCAGAGCATAGAAAAACTCAAGTAGTGCAAGATCGGAAGATGTGGAGAGACCTTGGGACATAGAATCACCAAGAGTCGACACGACTGAATGGATAACATCACTATCACGGTCCAAGGAATACACAGGAGCCTTTTCCAGCTCCGGTGGCGCAGTGGTTAGAATGCAGTATTGCAGGCTGACTCTGCCCACTGCCAGCAGTTCGATCCTGACCGGTTCAAGGTTGACTCAGCCTTCCATCCTTCCGAGGTCAGTAAAACGAGGACCCAGATTGTTGGGGGCCATCGGCTGACTCTGTAAACCGCTTAGAGAGGGCTGTAAAGCACTGTGAAGCGGTATATAAGTCTAAGTGCTATTGCTATTGGCTGCCTCAGCAACCGGTATTCTTACTGTTGGGCGCCCTACCTGAAATCTTTTGAGACTGTTTCCATAGAATTTTCTGGGCAAATGGTGGACTTACTGAGTTCTGTTCTGCTTGCAGAAAAATGGCAAAACATTTTATGGGGGTTGCAAATGCCCATCCCTGGGTTCAAAGGTTGACCTCCCTTGACCCCACTTGGAAGACTTAATGCCTACCCAGGTTAGACTGTTCATAGGCTGTATGAACCTTCAGGTCTGCCTTGCTGCTTTCTCTCTCCGTGCTGGTCCTGCTGGATCCTGCGAGCTTCTTTCCAACTCTGTAGGTGTAGGGGTCTGCCATTGCTGAAAGAAAGAAGAAAGGGTATCATCTCAAAGAACCTGGACATTCAGACAAGGGGGGGGGGGTTGGTTTAACCTGGGATGGAGGTCAAAGAGTTGGACCTTAACCCACTGCTACTGCTTCAGAACTTCATAGCAGCCCTGCTGGATCAATCTTAGACCAGAATCAGGCATCTTGTAATGACCCAGCAGTTTTTGAGCAACTTCCAAGCCAGGGGTGAAGATACAGGTCTCCCAGTTTGCTCCTCTAAAGACCATCTGAACACCCAACCAAGAAATGTTGGTGTGTCTTAGACGAAAAAGTCTTGATAGGCTGGTCACCAGTAATGCATCCCTTTCAAGGAGGGTTTCTCAAGCTTAGCCACTTTAAGATGGGTGGACTTCAACTCCCAGAATTCCCCAGCCAGCATGCCTGGCTGGGGAATTCTGGGAGCTGAAGTCCAGCCATGAAAGTTGCAAAGCCTGAGGCAGGGGTCTTCAAACTTGGCCCTTTTATGACTTGTGGACTTCAACTCCCAGAATTCCTCAGCCAGGCACGAATTCTGGGAGTTGAAGTCCACAAGTCATAAAAGGGCCAAGTTTGAAGACCCCCTGGCCTAAGGTATACAGGTACTGTAGTTCTCAACTTACAACCACAATTGAGCTCAAAATTTCTCTTGTTAAGCGAGAGAGTAGCTAAGTGAGTTTTGCCCCATTTTACGACCTTTCTTGCCTCCGTTGTTAAGCGAATCGTTGCAGTGGTTAAGTTAGTAACATTGTTGTTGAGGGAATCTGGCTTGCCCATTGACCTTACTTGTCGGAAGGTCGCAAAAGGGGATCACGTGACCCCCCCCTGGAACACTGCAACCATCATAAATTCAAGTCAGTTGCCAAGCATCTGAATTCTGTTCACATAAACATGGGGATCCTGCAACGGTCATAAGTGTGAAAACAGGCCGTCATTTTTCCCAATGCTGTTGTAACTTCAGTCAATAAGTGAACTGTTGTAAGTTGAGGACTATCTGTATTTAATTCTGAGGGGTCCTTGGTTCTCTTTGAGCTTGGTTGTTTTCCTGCAGACGTTTCACTACCAAACTAGGTAACATCATCAGAGCCAGAATGGAGCAAACGCCAATCCCTTCCGGCGCTGATGATGTTACCTAGTTTAGGTAATGAAAGATCTGCAAAAAAAAATAATAATCCAAGCTCGGAGAGCATCAAGGACCCGTCATTTCAACCCTGAGCTGCAAATATTCTCCTTTATTAAAATATTCAATTCTAAATATGTTGACACAACGCATCCTTTACTGCAGACGGTGAGCGCTTTGCCAGAGAAGAGGCAACATTACCTACGTTTGCACAATACTCTTAACCCGGTTTCTGAATTGACTCCCTTTTCCAAAGCTGCACATTGAGCAATAAATTAGCCGGTCCAGTTTTGCACAAAAAGTTAAGCCCTCAGGGGAAAAAAAAAAAAAAAGATCAAATAGAAATACATCTGGTACGATCTGACCTGAGGCGACACCGTTTGAACACAGCCATCGTTTTAAAGACTGAAAGATCAAAATAAATAAATAAATAAATAAAAAAACCTGTAACTGGGTTCATGCCACCCAAAGAAAGCAGTAAAATGATTTTAGGGGGAACAAAAAAATGGATGCCAACTCATCAAGGAGAGAAGCAACCTGGAATTGAAGGAGAAATTTCCTGACAGTGAGAACAATTAACCATTGGAACAGCTTGCCCCCAGAAATTGTGAATGCTCCAACACTGGAAGTTTTTAAGAAGAGACTGGACAGCCATTTGTCTGAAATGATATAGGGTTTCCTGCCTGAGCAGGGGGTTGGACTAGATGACCTCCAAGGTCCCTTCCAACCTTCTTCTTCTTCTTCTTCTTCTTCTTCTTCTTCTTTTATTATTATTATTATCATCATCATCATCATCATATTATTATTATTGTTGTTGTTGTTGTTGTCATTGTTATTAAATTTGTGCATCCAAACTATGCAAAAACTGCAGACTCCTTTCTCCTAGAGCTGATTCCTAGAGCGGGCATAGAGATGGCAAACTAGAAGGGCACGAGAAAGGCCAGAATTATACCCAGACTACAGACCTGGTAAGTTGAGGCAGAGGTTTACTTTAATGTCTTCTAGGGAATTTTGAGAGTTTGGTCCCTCTGCCACAAAAAAAGTTTTAACAGAACACCAGGTAGGCCTCAACCTACAACAGTTCGTTTAGTGACCGTTCAAAGTTACATCAGCACTGAAAAAAGGGACTTATGACCGTTTTTCACACTTACGACCGTTGCAGCACCGCCCTGGTCAGGTGATCAAAATTCAGATGCTTGGCAACTGGCATGTACTTATGACGGTTGCAGTGTGTCCCAGGGTCATGTGATCCCCTTTTGCGACCTTCTGACAGGCAAAATCAACGGGGAAGCCAAATTCACTTAACGGCTGTGTTAGTAGCTTAACATCTGCAGTGATTCATTTAACAACTCTGGCAATCAAGCTCGTAAGGTCACTGAACAAATGTCTCACTTAGCAACAGAAATTTTGGGCTCCATTGTGGTCGTAGGTCGAGGACTACCTGTGAACAGAGTTGGAAGGGACCAACTCTACGAGTCAGTTGCCGAATTTTGATCCAGTGACCAGGGGGATGCTGCAATGGTCGTGTGAAAAATGGTCATAAGTCACTTTTTTTTCAGGGTTGTCATATGGTCATTAAACAAACGGTTGCAAGTCGAGGACTACCTGTAACGAGATTGTTCTAATAGAGAAAATCAGAGAAAAAGGAAGGAAAGAGAAACAGGGAGATGGAAGAGAGGAAGGAAGGGAGGAAGGAAGGAAAAGGAAAGGAAAATGGGAAAGAAGGAAGGAAAATGGGAAGGAAGGAAGGAAGGAAGGAAGGAAGGAAGGAAGGAAGGAAGGAAGGAAGGAAGGAAGGAAGCCATCTTCAGCTTAAAAATAACATTCTGCCTTATGGGACGCTGGCAGGATGGTCAAAAAAGTCAAGATGGCAGCCGCGATCTTGTGATCAAAGCCCTCCCTCTTTCCCACACAAATGGAGGGGCTGTGATCGTGTGGTTGTGGCCACTATTTTGAGTTTTTTTACCTCTGTCCTGTGGCCCAGGGCTGCCTTCCCGGGTGTAAAGTGTTACAACCAGACGCAGGACTGAGAACAAGGAACCATCATTGGAAAGGCTTGCCTCTCGGAGCTGTGGGTGTCCCTCACTGGAGTTTTTCAAGAAGAGACTGGACACCAGTTGACCAGGATGGTATAAGGTCTCTTTGCCTTGAGTAGGGGGTTGGACTAGAAGACCTCCAGGGTCCCTTGCAGCCTTAGGATTCTATGATTCTAGATGGAATTCTACAAATTTGTGCATTTCCAGTTTTGCACCCAGCTTGGAGAATTCAGTGCGTTAACGGCAGTAGCTTTTTGATTTTGTACTTAATAAAAAAAAATGGATATTTTTTTTGATTTTGCACAAGTGTAAAATAATGCATAATTGCCAGTGCTCCACTCCTACTTACAGTCTATTCCTGTTGCTACGCAGTCAATCTTTCTACGTTGCTTTCGTTTTGGCACATTTCATCTGGCTTTTTATTAACTTAGCAAATTTCTCAGTGCGGTCACCTTAACATGAAATGGTAACAGGGTTTAAATCAAGGGAGCTTCGGAAGCGAAGCACACATCGGTTTCAGAGTAAATAACAGAATCTTAAGCACTTTTCTTTAGCCTTATTTTACGTGCGTCCCATTCACACAAACTCCGGAAATCTGACTGCTTAGTTTTAACTCATTTTCTGGGCTTCACTGATCAAGTTAGTAACTGGTTGGTACAAACAATGGATAAGCAAATTGGCTGGTCTCACAGGAGGGAAGGAGGAAGGGAGGGAGGGAGGAAGGGAAAAGAAGGGAGGGAGGGAAGAAGGGGAGGGAGGGAGGGAGGGAGGAAGGAGGAGGGAGGGAGGAAGGGAAAAGAAGGGAGGGAGGGAAGAAGTGAAAAAAAGGGAGGGAGGGAGGAAGGAAAAAAGTGAAAAAAGGGAGGGAGGGAGGAAAGGAAAAGAGAGGGAGGGAGGAAGTAGGAGGGAGGGAGGGAGGAAGGGAAAAGGAGGGAGGAAAGGAAAAGGGAGGGAGGGAGGAAGGAAGGAAAAAGGAGGGAAAAAAGGAAAAGGGAGGAAGTAGAAAGGAGAGAGGGAGGAAGGAAGGAAGGGAAAAGGAGGGAGGGAGGAAGGAAGGAAGGAAGGAAGGAAGGAAGGAAAGAAGGAAGGAAGGAAGGAAGGAAGGAAGGAAGGAAGGAAGGAAGGAAGGAAAAAGGATGGAGGGAGAAAGGAGGGAAGGAAGGGAGGGAAGGAAGGAAAGAAGGAGAGAGGGAGGGAAAGAAGGAAGGAACCTAACTAAGGTTAACACTAATTAAGGTTAGCTTATTGGGTGAGCACAGCTGCAAGATCTTCAACTGGTAGGGCAAAGTGTGTCTATGAATACAACATACAAACAAGCTGAGGGAGGAAGTGTTTCTTTTTATTTTGTCCGGCGTCCGTTTTTTTCTCGACACAATTTTCTACCTTTCCATGGAGAACGCCAATTAAAGAGTTTGCTTGTGGAATTCATGCTGGATGGGGGAGGTTGTTGGAAAATATCAACTGCATCTTGAGAATCTGGGTAACATCCAAATCACTCCATGGGATCAAACTAGCTACCATCCACCCCAGACTTAACCAGGTTACTAGGATTATCATTCTTTGCCAGGCTTCTACTGAATCATAACATAACCGATGCATTCAAACAGGCATCGCACATTAAGCCATCGAAGAACCCGAGCCAACTTAAAACCAAGTTTAGCATGATGCATGAAAGCAGCTGCTCTTTGACTGATCTTGTTAAATATAGAACAGAATAACAGAGTTGGAAGGGACCTTGGAGGTCTTCTAGTCCAACCGCCTGCTCAGGCAGGAAACCCTATACCAGGGGTCTTCAAACTTGGCACGCCTGGCTGAGGAATTCTGGGAGTTGAAGTCCACAAGTCATAAAAGGGCCAAGTTTGAAGAGCCCTGCTTTAGGTTATTCCCATGGAAATGAAAAAACAGCTGGGAAGTCAATTAGTTGCAAAGAAAAAAACACCGCCAAATTAGAATTATCAGGCAAATGATTCTCTCCCAACCCCGTTGCGACGTTATATTTTATCCCCTATAATCAGGGTGTCCACGCTTGGCAATTTTAAGACTTGCGGACTTCAACTCCCAGAATTCCCCTGCCCCCTGCCCTACATTTTTGTTGCTGTATTCACCTCAGCGCAGCATTGACCAACCTTTTTACATTTCTCTTCCTGTGCAAATGGAGGTTCGGTTTTTTGTTAATTTCTCTACAGCAAACTTCTCCCACTTCCAAACTTGAAAAGCTGTATTCCTACGCCCACGGTACAAGGATTAAGGAAGGAGGATTAAGTGAAAACAGACACTTTTCCTCATCTTGCTGTTGCAAGCATTATGATTCAATATATTTTTTTTAAAAAAAAAAAAGACAGGAGAAAGTAAGTAATAGTGTTTGATTTTTTTTTAAAGATTTTTTTTTTAAAAATCCCACCTTTCTTATTTTTATATATAACTCAAGGCAGCAAATATGTATCCAACATATATTTGGATATTCAACATATATTCTGCCTCCTACTTTCACCACAACAACCCTGTGAGGTGGGTTGGGCTAACAGGGAGTGACTGGCCCAAATCACCTGCCTAAACTGGACTAGAACTCACCATCTCCTGGTGATTGGCCCAAAGTCACCCAGCCGGCTTTCACGCCTAAGGCGGGACTAGAACTCACCATCTCCTGGTGATTGGATCAAAATCACCCAGCCAGCTTTCACGCCTAAGGAGGGACTAGAACTCACCATCTCCTGGTGATTGGCCCAAAGTCACCCAGCCGGGTTTCACGCCTAAGGCGGGACTAGAACTCACCATCTCCTGGTGATTGGCCCAAAGTCACCCAGCCGGCTTTCACGCCTAAGGCGGGGCCCAAAGTCACCCAGCCGGCTTTCACGCCAAAGTAAGGCCGGGACTAGAACTCACCATCTCCTGGTGATGGCCCAAAGTGGCCGGCCAAAGTCACCCAGCCGGCTTTCACGCCTAAGGCGGGACTAGAACTCCATCTCCTGGTGATTGGCCCAAAGTCACCCAGCCGGCTTTCACGCCTAAGGGGGACTAGAACTCACCATCTCCTGGTGATTGGCCCAAAGTCACCCAGCCCGGCTTTCACGCCTAAGGCGGACTAGAACTCACCATCTCCTGGTGATGGCCCAAAGGCACCCAGCCGGCTTTCACGCCTAAGGCGGGACTAGAACTCACCATCTCCTGGTGATTGGACTAAAGTCACCCAGCCGGCTTTCACGCCTAAGGCGGGACTAGAACTCACCATCTCCTGGTGATTGGACCAAAGTCACCCAACCGGCTTTCACGCCTAAGGCGGGACTAGAACTCACCATCTCCTGGTGATTGGACCAAAGTCACCCAGCCGGCTTTCACGCCTAAGGCGGGACTAGAACTCACCATCTCCTGGTGATTGGACTAAAGTCACCCAGCCGGCTTTCACGCCTAAGGCGGGACTAGAACTCACCAGAACTAGACTAGAACTCACAATCTCCTGTTATCTAGAGTACTGCCGTAATCCCTACAGGTAGTCCTCAGTTGAGAACCTTAATGGAGCCTGAGCAGGTGATTAACCTGATTTTATTTCTGTTGGCCGTCGTTAAGCAAATATCGCAATCATTAAGCAAACCAATGGTGCTTCTTTTGGTAAACAACAACACAAGATGCAGTTTCGTGACTGGGACACGGCAAAGTCCGGCGGCCGAGCACCCGAAATGCAGTCCCACAACCACGGACGGGGGAGGCGGCCGTCCAAACTTCAGAACCAAGTTGTAACCCAACCCTGGAGAGTCTCGTCGTAACTTAGAAAAGGGTTCCCCAAACTTTCAGGATTGGTGGCCCAGAGCTGGGCGAGGGGAGAAAGAAGGGATGTTTTTGTGGTGAAGTGAACGCTCACGCAAGTGGGGCCATGAGTGCCCACAACCCTCGCGACGAGCGGGGCTGTGCATGCACGCACACATGCGCCCCAGCCAGCCGCTCACGTGGCCCGGTGGCCAAGCTGTGACCTGGCAGTGAGTCGTGTCCCACAGGTTGGGGACCCCTGACTTTGAACGCTCACTAAGTGGCCGGTTTTTAAGAAAAGCACTACCTTGCACACCAAGCTGGCTCTCAGAACCATTTTTGCAAACAGGATCAGGTTGACAACGAGGATAAATTCCACTATCACCAACACAGGTTGCTATTGCAAAGGATTAACGACTCTGCTATTCTCCATCTGCCAACGGGGCCGTTCAGGGCAAATGTGAACTGCACAAACCATGATCGTTTGAAAGGATGCTAAATGCTCCCCGCCGGTCTTTTCCTCAAAAGCCCCTAAACTTCAGCAACGGCCTCCTCACTCTAGCTGTCTTAAGTCCGGAGATCAGCCTTGCAAAGAATTTCTGGACAGATCCCCAGCGAACTGCACAACTTGGGAACGAGATTCTTTTAAATTCACTCGGCCTGGGAAACGGAAAACAACAGTGGCCTTTCCGTTCACTGATTCCCGAAAGGGCAAAGACAATCAAACCATATATAAAGACAGGTAGTCCTCGACTTACGACCACAACTGAGCCCCAAATTTCCATTGCTAAGACAGTTGTGCCTTTTTTGTAAATTTTTTATTTTTTCCATGCAATTCAATAGTATTTAATCAACGTGTTGTCTGAGTTTATCATTCACTAATACAAATTTAATTCCTAATCCTTTATTCCTTTCTCCAGCCATAGATAAAACAAGTCCCAAGCCTGATAGTATTCTGTTTCTTCTTTTTCTTTCAACCTCATAGTTAGTCTGTCCATTTCCGCACATTCTAGTATTTTTTTTAATTATTTCTTCCTCTGATGGTATTTCTTCCTTTTTCCAGTATTGTGCAAATAGGATTCTTGCCGCTGTTATCACGTGTAAAATCAAATATATACTATGCTTATCAATCTTTTCAGGCCTAATACCTAATAAAAAAAAGTTCAGGTTTAAAATCTACATGTTTTCCCAACATCTTTTCTAGTTTTGCCCCCTTTTACGACCTTCCTGGCTACAGTCGTTAAGGGAAGCACAGCCATTGTTGAGTTAGTCACACAGTTGTTAAGTGAATCTGGCTCCCCCAGAAGGTCGCAAAAGGGGATCACGTGACCCCGGGACACTGCAACCGTCATAAATACGAGTCACTTGCCAAGTGTCTGAATTTTGATCACGCGACCCTGGGTAAGTGTGAAAAACGTTCATAAGTCACTATTTTCAGTGCCATTATAACTTTAAACGGTCACTAAATGAACTGTTGTTAGCTGAGGACTTCCTGTATTTTTCCAGGTTGGGTTTACCTATACATTTTCCATGGTTAACTGAATCATAGTTTACCTAGCCATCCATATTGCAATTCCAGTTCTGCTTGGATTCACACAACACACTGAACCTTAAACCAAACTAAACAAGCTGGATTCATCCAAAGCCAGGCAAAAACCTAACCAAGGTTAACACCCAGCTTAGTATGCCATTCAAATGTCTCCGCTAGATCCTCACTTGACAAGCTTAACCACGTTGTGTGAATGCAGGCACAGAGTCACAAACTAGCTTAACCCTTTTCAAACCTATCCAGTCTCCGGTTGTGTGAACACAGGCCAATTCTTTTCCCATTTCCAAAATATAAATGTGCTGGAAAGTTGGGGAGAGGGATGTTGATCACTCTTCCCCCTTGCTTGACCCCGAACATGACTTCCTGTCCATTGATGTTACCTATGTAGGAAGTCCTCGACTTACGACAGTTCATTTAGTGACGATTCAAAGTTACAAGGGCATTGAAAAAGGTGACCTATAACAGTTTTTCACACCTGCGACCATTGCAGGCATCCCCGTGGTCAAGTGATCAAAATTCAGACGCTTGGCAACTGACATATTTATGACGGTCGCAGTGTCCTGGGGTCACGTGATCTCCTTTTGTGACCTTCTGACAAGCAAAGTCAATGGGGAAGCCAGATTCACTTAACAACCAGGTTACTAACTTAACAACTGCAGTGATTCGCTTAAAAACCGCAGCAAGAAAGGTCGTAAAATGGAGCAAAACTCACTTAACAAATGTCTCACTTAAGAACGGAAAATTTGGGCTCAATTGTGGTCGTAAGTCCCGGACTAACCATTCAGCTAGGGGAATCAAAAGATGGCACAGCCCTCAAAGTGACCTCATGTCACCTAATCTGCTAAGGGCAAACTCCACCAGAGCATCCCCTCCCTGCCTGCATCAGAGAAGGGTTGGTCTAGCTGACCTCAAAGGTCCCTTCCAGCTCTATGAATCTAGGTTCCCTGTCAAGAAGCTTTCAAGCAAGGTGCATTCACAATTTCACGTGGCAGCCTTTCCTACAATCAGGAAGCAATGCCCCATTCTTGGGAACATGCACTGAAAAAAGTGATTTATGACCAGCGTTCACACTTATGACGGTTGCACCCTCCGCATGGTCACGTGATCAAAATTCGGACGCTTGGCGACAGGCGTGTATTTATGACGGCTGCACTGTCCAGGTGTGTGTGTGTGTCCGTCCGTAACCTTCCCAGCCGGCTTCCACCGAGCGAAGTCAATGGGGGCAAGCCCGCTTCGCTTAACGACCGCATGACTCACTTTAACAACCGCAGCCATTTGCTTAACAACTGTGGCGAAAACAGGTCGCATACGATGAGGCGCAGCGCCCTCAACAACCGCCTCGCTTAGCAACAGAAACGCTGGGCTCCATGGTGGTGGCCGTAAGTCAAGGACTACCTCCAAAGGCTCTTGGCAGCCCCCTCTACCTGCGTGGCCCACCCACCCCCCAAGCCCCTGCTGCCCGTGGGGCTACCCCAATATCCAGCATCCAAGATATCCAGCACCCCCCTAGCAGTTCCTGCCTTCCCAGGAGGGGGGTCTCAATTCCTCCCCAAACTTTGGCAAACTTGATTGAGACCCCCCCCTGCCCTTGAGGGGCACAAGAGCCTAGTGGCCAGAGCCTTTCCCCCCACCGGTGACCTCGAGGTGACCCGCTCAGACAGGCCCACGCGCGCCTCTGAGTCTCTCTGACCTCCCCCCACTCCTGGGGGGTCTCCACGCGCGTGGAGTAGGGGGCGACAGTCCCACCACCTGTCGCTGAAGGGACGCGGGTGGCCGAGGCGGGGGAAAAGCCCCCCTTCCCCCCCCACCGGCCTTTCCCTAACAACATTTCCTAAAAGTGCTTTCTCTCCCCCCTCCCCTCCCCACTTTCGCTTTCTTCCCCCCTCCCCTTTTTGCAAACGCTCCGCCTGGTTCGCTGCCGAAAAGGAAAACCGAGGAGGGGGAGAGAACGGGGAGGTGGGGGGGGGAGAGAGAGAGGAGAAGAAGCCGAGTGTTTCTCTCCCTTGCAAAAAAAAAAAGGGGGGGCATCCCCCTCCCCATAAACAACCCGACCGACCCCCCCCAATTGCACCCCCTCCCGTTGCACAAACACGCCCGCACCTCCCTCCCTCCCTCCCGCGCCAGCCCAGCAGCCCCCACACCTTCTCCCGCTGCTTCCCCCCCCTGGCGGGAGAGGGGAGGGGGGGGTCTCGCGGTGCCCCAAAAAAAAAAAAAAAAAAAAAAACACGAGTGGGTGGGAAAAAAAAGGGAGGGCTTGGGGCCGAGGCGAGGGGGGCAGCCCGGGCGGGCCAACTCAATCCTGAAACGCCCCGGGAAAGCAATGAAGCAAAATGGCGACTTTTTATGCAGAAGGAGGGATGGCAGAGAGAAGGGAGGAAGGAAGAAGGGAGGAAGGAAGGAAGGGAGGAAAGGAGGAAGAGCGGGTTTGCAAAGCCTCCGCGCGAGGGAAGGCGCCGAGCCCCGGGGACGCAGCCAGCCAGCCAGCCGGGCAGGCAGGCAGGCAGGCAGGCAGAGGCGAGCCGGGCCGGGGGCGCTGGAAGCGCTGGAAGCGGGCGGCCCGGGCTGGGGGAGAAGGGCCGGGGCTGGCCGAGCCGGGGTGGCTGGCCGGCCGGCCTCGCTTACCTCCGAGCGTGCGGCCAGCTCTCCTCCTCCTCCTCCTCCTCTTCCACGCGCGGGGCTCCCCACGATCCCAGCCAGCCCGCAGCCGCCGCGACGCGCCCGGCCAAAGCACCGCCGGATCATGCGCGGAGACCCCCTCCTTCCTTTCCTTCTCTCCTCCTCCTCCTCTTCTTCTTCCTTCCCTTCTTCCTCCTCCTCCTCCTCCTCTCCTTCTCCCTTTGACAGTTTCGCCCTCGACGCTTGCAATTCTCGCGGTATTATTTTAATCGGCCAGCGGGGATCGGCCCCTCCGGAGCGGGGGAAGGGATCCCGGGGAGGCGGGGGGGCGGTGGGAGAGATTCCGGGGGGGGGGGTTCGGAAGAGGAGGAGGAGGAGGAGGGGAAGTGTTTCCCACACACACACACACGCACCCTGGGGGAAAGGGAGGCACGTGGGAGAGAGGGGGGGACTTGGGTCTTCGGATAGTCTAACTCGGATCGGCAGCACAGGACAAGTCGGAGGTCGTGTTCCCACGACAGGTTAGGGGCGACCTATAAGCCCCAATGGTTGCTTTGGCCAGGGTTAGTCCGCTCTAGGGGTGAACTTGGGTTCCTTCCTTCCTCCCTGCCTCCCTCTCATCCTCCTTTCCTCCCATTTCCTTCCTTCCTTCCTTCCTCCCTTTCATCCTCCTTTCCTCCCATTTCCTCCCTCCCTCCCTCCCATCCTCCTTTCCTCCCATTTCTTTCCTTCCATTTCCTTCCTCCCTCCCTCCCTCCTTCCCATTTCCTTCCTCCCTTTCTCCCTTCCTTCCCTAAGTTGATGGTTGTGGACTTCTTCTACAAACCCAGATTGGGGTCAGTCGGAGGAACCTGCTAAGCCTGAATCCACACAATTAGCAGGTCAGCCAGGCGAACACAGGGCTAACTGAGGAAACCAGGGGCGAGTTAACCATGGAGAACTTTGCTGGATGAAGACAGTCAAACTGGGCAGGTGTGACTTCTCAGAAACCCACAATTTCTACTCCACGGTTTCTCAACCTTGGCAGCTTGAAGATATGAGGACTTCAGCTCCCAGAATTCCCCACCCAGCCTTGGCATCTTGATGATGTGGGGACTTCAACTCCCAGAATTCCCCACCCAGCCTTGGCATCTTGAAAACACAGGGACTTCAACTCCCAGAATTCCATAGCCAGCCTTGGCCGCTTGAAGATGTGAGGACTTCAATTCCCAGAATCCCCCAGCCAGCATGAGGATTGGTCACAAGTCACGTTTTTCAGTGCTGTTGTTTAGTAGTCACTAAACGAATGGTTGTAAGTCGAGGACTACTTGACTCTAGCCAAAAAGAGGGCAGCATTTTTTTAAATCTTTGCTTCCATAGTTGGGCCAAACATAGGTATCGTTCCCAACCATTTTATTTATTTAGTGTATAGCAGGGGTCTGCAACCTTGAGACTTGTGGACTTCGGCTCCCAGAATTCCTCAGCCAGATATGCTGGCTGAAGAATTCTGGGAGCTGAAGTCCACAAGTCTTAAAGTTGTCAAGGTTGCAGACCCCTGGTGTATAGCATCTACAAATGTCATGCAATCAATGATATAAAGGGAGCCCTTGACTTACAACCAGAATTGTAAGTCTGAAAATTTAGGTTGCTAAGTGAGAAATTTGTTAAGTGAGTTTTGCCCCATTTTACGACTTTTCTGGCCACGTTTGTTAAGTGAATCGCTGCAGTTGTTAAATTAGTAACATGGATGTTAAGGGAATCTGGCTTCCCCATCGAATTTGCTTGTCAAAAGGGGATCACATGACACACACACACCCCGGACGCTGCAACGGTCATAAATATGAACCAGCTGCCAAATGCCCGAATTTTGGCCACATAAACTCTGGGATGCTGCAACAGTCATAAGTGTGAAAAATGGTCATAAATCCCCTTTTTTTCAGTGCCACTGAAACTTTGAGCAGCCACTAGGCAACCTTTCCACAATTTTATAATTCATGAAGGATTAAGGGATTAGATGTGGTTTGTCTTTGGACAGGAGACCACAAGGAAATTCCCAGTTTAGATTGGGGAGGTCAAAGACCCATCCTGGCCAACCACTTCTATGGTGCTGTTATGAAAACTCGATAACCTCATCAGAAGCCAAACTCAGCTCAAAAACTTGATTGAGTCCAAAACATCTGGAGAACATTGCGTTGGGGAAGATCCTCCTACGAGAATACCATTCTTTCTTCTCTCTTGCCCTCTTTAATGACCTTTTTAGTGAGTTACACATGGGGATCATCCTGCTTACCCATTACACAAGTCCCATCACCAACCTCCCATGAATTAAGACGAATAAGCGGTGCCCGGCTGGATCGGACACCTGGTGACTAAACGAACACATTATACGTACACACACAAATACCGTAGACGAGATAAGTTACAATCATGATAAAATCGCAACCATAGAGTTGCAATAGGATAGGACAGTGGTGGCGAACCTATGGCACGGGTACCAGAGGCGGCACTCAGAGCGCTCTCTGTGGGCACGTGTGCTGTCGCCCTAGGCCTACAGCTGGGTTTTATAAAACCTTTTCGCTTTAGGCCTCCGCCGCCATGTGCAAAAAAAAAAAAGGTTCAGTCAATTTCAACTTCTCGCGGGGAAAAAAAAGGATCTTGCAAAGTTGGAATTGATTGATTGAACTTTTTAGTCCCACCCAGTCTGCCGTTACCACCGCAGCCACGCCCACCCAATGGGCCACCCCCCCCCCGGCACTCGACGATGCATAAGTGGGTTTTGGGTTGCAGTTTGGGCACTCAGTCTCTAAAAGGTTCGCCATCACTGGGATAGGATGTTACAGTTCCTAACCATCATCCTAACCATGATGACACCAAAAGGATAGCATTCTGCGGGATGTCGTCCAGACACAAACTCTGCAAGGAATAAAACAGTGGCATTTTGCGTTGTGGCCCTGGAAATGCGTATTTTCTCCCCTGGCCCTGCCTGGATGCACCCACAGACGTTGCAAAACCAGCCATGACTTTTGACCCGCCATCTGGGATTTTCTGGAAAGAAACCAAAGGCAGAAATCTCAAGCTTTTAAAAATGGAAAATTTCCAATGACAGGGAATGAGGTAGAGCTGTTGGGAGAATCTGATCTGAAGGTGTAAATCTTCTGTCTCAGTCAGAAGGATAAAAATGGAAAGGTGCTAAACAGACGTGGAATTCCCCACCCTAGGAATCCAGCTGATTATGAAATGCAATTCAAGAGAGGCAGTTTGGTCTAGTGGTTAAGGCGCCAGGCTAGAAATGGGAAATCCTGAATTCTAGTCCCGCTTTAGGCATGAAAGCTGACTGGGGGACTTTGGGCCAATCACCAGGAGGCTGTGAGTTCTAGTGCCACTTTGGGCATGAAAGCCAGTTGGGTGACTTTGGGCCAATCACTAGGAAACTGTGAGTTCGAGTCCCACTTGAAGCATGAAAGCCAATTGGGTAACGTTCGGCCAATCACTAGGAGACTGTGAGTTCTAGTCCCACTTTAGGCATGAAAGCCGACTGGGTGACTCTAGGCCAGTCACCAGGAGACCATAAGTTTTCGTCCCGACTTAGGTCTGAAAACTGACTGGGTGACGTTGGGCCAATCACCAGGAGATGACGAGTCCTAGTCTCACCTTAGGCCTGAAACCGGCTGGGTGACTTTGGACCAATCACCATCTCTCAGCCCAGCCCAGCCCACCTCACAGGGTTGTTGTTGTTGGGGAAAATAGGAGGAGGAAGGAGATTTGGATATGTTCGCCATCTTGAGTTACTCATAAAAATAATAAAGGTGAACAGAACAGAACAGAATAGAATAACGATTAGAATAGAATAGAATAGAATAGAATAGAATAGAATAGAATAGAATAGAATAGAATAGAATAGAATAGAATAGAATAGACAGATTGTAGAACAGAACAGAATAGAATATTGCTGGAAGGGACCTTGGAGGTCTTCTAGTCCAGCCCCCTACTCAAGCAGGAGAACCTATACCATTTCAGATAAATGAAATCAAATCAGTCAATCAAACAATCAATGGTCAGTCCGTAACGTTAATGCCCTGATTATCGCTCCTTCCATCTGGTGGTCTTCCTAGGGTCCACTTAGAAAGCTCTCTTGAACTTAATCCTTGGCCTGTATCGGTTCCTCGGAACCAGATTTGAACAACGTTCTTTCAGTTGCTAAGAAAAAAGTGTGACTTTGCGGGGTTGTTCAGCCACAAGCAGCCTTTGCTGCTGGGTTGGGTCCGGAGGCATTTCCTTTCCCACTAAGCCCACCACTTCCTCTGTGACATAGAATGAGTGAATTCTCCTATTTGATCTGGCAGCTTCGCAGAGATTTTTTGCAAAAAAAATAATAATAAAAAAATTAGATCCTTTTAGATCAGAGGTGTCCAATCTTGGCAACTTTAAGACTTGTGGACCTCAACTCCCAGAATTCCCCAGCCAGCCATGTGATCAAAATTCTTGACCACAACTGACAGATGTATTTATGACAGTTGCACTGTCCCAGGGTCATGTGATCACTATTTGCCCCCCCCCCTTCCCAGCCGGCTTCTGACTAGCCAAGTCAATGAGGGAAGCCCAATTTGTTTAATGACCGTGTGATTCACTTAACAAACGCAGGGATTCGCTTAACAACAGTGGCAAAAAAGGTCATAAAATGGGGCACAGCTCACTTAACAACCGTCTCGCTTAGCAACAGAAACATTTGCGCTCAATTGTGGTCCTCGCACGGCCACATCACACCCACTGGCTTGTTTTGACTTTGAGGAAGCTGCAGAACTGAGATGCTATTGAAACTTACAATATTTATTTATTTTAAAAAATTACCTAGCTGCTCAACTCACACATAGACATCTTACAACAGTTAATTATCATCTTTATTAAACCTGGTTAGCACTTGATTGGGAGAACACCAGGAAAATCCAACTGGGTCAATGGGGTTAGCCCGATTCACTTAACAACCGACCAACTTAACAACTGCGGTGATTCACTTAACAACCGTACCGAGAAAGGTCGTAAAATGGGGCAAAGCCCCCTGAACAACTGTCTCACTTAGCAACAGAAATTTGGGGCTCAATTGTGGTCGTAAGTCCATTATTATTATTATTATTATTATTATTATTATTATTATTATTATTATTATTATTATTATTATTATTATTATTATTATTATTATTATTATTAATGACGGTTGCCGTGTACCGGGTGTCAGGTGATCCGTTTCTGCGACCTCCTGACCAGCAAAGTCAACGGGGGGGAAGCCAGATTCACTTAACAACCATGTGACTAACTTAGCCAAATGCAATGATTCACTTAACAACCGGGGCAAGAAAAGTCGTAAAATGGGGCAAAACCCACTAAACAACTTATCTCCCTTGGCGAGATAAATTTTGGGGTCAACTCGAGGACTACCTGTAGTTGCCCCGGCAAGAAAGGCAGGAAATATATTCAACAAATAAATAAATAGTAAATAAATTTGGGACAGGGCCCGGCGGAAGCGGAGAGAAGAAAGAGGATGCAAGAAGGGAAAAAACTTTTAAATGGCTCTGGAGCAGCCGGAGGATCCCAGAGTGGCAGAACTCAGGACAGCCCACGTGCCGTTCCTTCCTGGGTCTTAAAGAGTATTGTAATCCTGCCTTTGCAAGGAATGTGTGTGTGTGTGTGTGTGTGTGTGTGTCTTTTTGTACTGTAATTGTGTGTATGTGCGTGTGTCTGTCTGTGACAGGTCTCTCCCCCCTCCTGGCCGTGTTCCCACAGGCTGAACCAAAGTTCACAGTGGCATTTGAACAACACAATCTAGTTCTTTTTAAAATCGTATTATTTTGGGGCAGGGGGGCTGCTGTTATAGAGTAGCTTGATGTGCAAACCCCACTGGTTAGTTTCTGGCTTAACGCAAACCCTGAAAATTTACTTTACTCTATAACAAGGAAGACGTTGCTATGAATCATCGCTTGTTCTCGCATCAGCCTGCGAGTGACGTAAAGCTGAGGCAGGGATTATGTGTTTAAACTATTTATCTGGGGTTGTTTTTTTTGTTTTTTTTCCCGTCTTTTGCTTTGCCATCAGAATTTTGTGCAAATCCAGGCCATTGTGTTTGAGCGAGTAAACCGCAGGTAACAAACTACGGCTCGATGCCATACATGAATGCAGGGGTATGCACAGGCGGTCCTCAGCTTACGACCACGGTTCAGCCCCAAATTTATGTTGCCAAGTGAGAGATTTGTGAAGTGAGTTTTGCCCCATTTTACGACTTTTCTGGCCACATTTGTTAAGCGAATCACTGCAGTTGTTAAGTTAGGAAGCCGGTTGTTAAGTGAATCTGGCTCCCTCATTGACTTGGCTTGTGAGAAGGTTGTCAAAGGGGATCACGTGACCCAGGCACGCTGCAACGGTCATAAGTACATGCCAGTTGCCAAGCCTTTTAATTTTGATCACGTGACCATGGAGATGCTCAACGGTTGTTAAGTGTGAAAAATGGTCATAAATCACTTTGTTCAGTGCCACTGTAACTTTGAACGGTCATTAAATGAACTGTTGTAAGTCGAGGGCTTACCTGTAATAACCTACTGTCTAGCCATCATACCAGCATGCCATTTTAAGAACCTCATCCAATGATTTATAAACCACGGTTTGTGGCTTAGCATTTTGCATGAATACGGCCAAGTGTGGCTTTGTGAACAAGGAATGGTTAAGGCAGGGTTTCTCAACCTCAGCAGTTTTAAGATGGGTGGACTTCAACTCCCAGGATTCTCTAGCCCAGGGGTAAGCAACCTTGGCTCTTTTATGACTCATGGACTTCAACTCCCAGAATTCCTGAGCCAGCCATGCTGAGGGGAAAGGGAGAGGTTTCCAAGCTGAGCCATGCTGGCTCAGGAATTCTGGGAGTTGAAGTCCACGAGTCATAAAAGAGCCAAGGTTGCCTACCCCTGCCGTAGCCATTGTGACTGACCGGGGAATTCTGGGAGTTGAAGTCCACAGGTCTTAAAGTTTGCCAAGGTTGGACAGCCTTGCTGTAGGTCCCACCCGCTGGATTCGGTGTCCAGCCCTCGCTCACGGTCTGTGTTTTGAATGCAGAACTTGCAGGTTTATCTATAACATACCAAATATTTGTATATTTCACTGTGAATCTTTATTGGTGGCGTGTAAGGCAATTCTCAAGTTACGACGGCAACAGAGCCTGCATTATGACTGTAAGTCATACCTGACCTAGAGGTTAAAACATATGAAGGCGGCTTGCGGGAATTGGGTATGTTTCATTGAATGAAAAGAGGGAGTTATGATCGGTCCTCACACTTACGACGGCATGGCATTTCTGAGTATTTTGGGAGATGAAGTTCGCATAACAGGATGTAAACACTACTCTGCATTAAGAGAAGGAAATGAGTAGTCCTACATATGATTCTAAGCATGGCTGGCTGGGGCATTGTGGGAGCTGAAGTCCCTGAATCTTAAAGTAGGAAAACACTGATATAGACTGACACATTGCTCACTATTGCTAGTAATATAATCTTATTTTAATAGATATATAATATATAGCTGTTATATATTTATAGATATATCTATTCTATATTTATTATAATATCTATTATGTTATATATATAATATAAAACTACAGGTACTCCTTGACTTACAACAGTTCATTTAATGACCGTTCATAGTTACAACGGCAGTGAAAAAAGTGACATGACTATTTTTCACACTTACGACCATTTTCAGCATCCCCATGGTCACATGATCAAAACTCAGTTGCTTGGTAACTGACTCGTACTTTTGACGGTTGCAGTGTCCCGGGGTCATGTGATCCCCTTTCATGGCCTTCGGACAAGCAAAGTCAATGGAGAAGTCAGATTCACTTAACAACCGGGTTACTAATTGAACAACCGCAGTGATTCACTTAACAAATGTGGCACAAAGTCATAAAATGGGGCAAAACTCACTTAACACATTTCTCAAAGTCATAAATTTTGGACTCAATTGTGGTGGTATGATGAGGACTAGTGTATTATAATGGCTATAATAATTATAATAATAATTAACTAGTGTATTAATAATAATTAACTAGTGTATTATAATAGCTATAATAATTATAATAATTATAATAGTGTATTATGATATTATTATAAAGGACTAGTGTATTATAATGAAGATGCTTATAGGGAAGAAGTAAAGGCTCTGGTGGACTGGTACAATAAAAGTAACCTGGTTCTAAATGTTGATAAAACAAAGATCATTGTAGATTTCAGAAAGAGCCAGTACAGTCATACTCCACTCAGTATCCAGAATGCCGCTATAGAGGTGGTCAACAGTATTAAGTATCTGGGGGTGCAGATAACTAACAATCTGAATTGGTCTCTCCACACGTCATCCTTAGTGAAGCGTGCAAACGAGCGTCTGCATTTCCTGCGTTGGATGAAGATAGCACATCTTTCTCCTTCTGTTCTGACCACTTTTTACAAAGGCAGGATGGAGAGCGTTTTAACAAGCTGCATCACTGTCTGGTTTGGTGCCTCAGATAGAAGCTCCATACAGAGAGTGGTAAGGACAGCCGAGAAGATCATAGGAAGCTCGCTCCCTGGTATTCAGGACGCTGTTTATAAGCGCTATGTGCTTAAGAGCTCAAAGCATTGCTAGAGACCCCGCACACGTCCCCACTTTACGGTCTCTTTCTGTTCCTCCCCTCGGGGAGGAGGTTTCGGAGTATTTATAGCAGGACGACCCGATTCTGTAATAGTTTTGTTCCCTATGTCATCCGTCTGGTAAACTCGCAAGATTCGTTTTTCTTGCCATGCACATAACCCGAACTAGACTGTGTTGTTTCTCTGTGTCATATAATATATGTGGGTATATGCATAATTCTGTGTTTATTTATTTATTTTTGTCATATTTATGTAGTGTGGATCGGACGTGGTGACCCTTTGAGAGCTGAATGCAACGAAATTTCATTTTAATGTATGCCGATTAGTGTACATTCAAAGTGACAATAAAGTTATTATTCTATTCTATTCTATTCTATTCTATTCTATTCTATTCTATTCTATTCTATTCTATCTTTAGGAGTAAGAAGGCTGGGCGACCAATAGATGGCAGCAGTGAGATAGAGAAAACCCTTTGGATTCCTGTTGCATCTTCACTAAGTATAGAAAACATTATTGCGCCCTTTACTATAGGAACTCCTCGATTTATAACCATTCGTTTAGGGATCATTCAAAGTTACAATGGCAGCAAACACTGTTTTTTATTATAACTGGTCCTCACACTTACAACCATTGGAACATCCACACAGTCACGGGATCAAAATTGGAGCACTTGGCAAACGGCATGTGTTGGTTGCAGCGTTGTGGCGTCACATGATCAGCTGGCTTCTGACAAGCAGAGTCAATGGGGAAGATAGATTCGCTTACTGACTGTGGTGTTGGCTGCATGCTGGCTGGGGAATTCTGGGAGTTGAAGTCCACACATCTCCAAGTTGCCAAGACTGAGAAACACTGTCCTAGTCAGTGAAATGTTCCCCCCCCCAGGCAATTGTGCTTAGCCTTTACAAACTGTGCAAAGATTTATTGTTCTCAGGGGGCTTCATGGACTAGCAATTGCATTATTTGCTATAATTTGTTTCTTTTGATTTAATGAATAGAATGGGATGGGATGGAATAGAAATACAGAATAGAATAGAATAGAATAGAATAGAATAGAATAGAATAGAATAGAATAGAATAGAATAGAATAGAATAGAATAGAATAGAATGGAATGCAATGGAATAGAAATACAGAATAGAATAGAATAGAATAGAATAGAATAGAATAGAATAGAATAGAATAGAATAGAATAGAATAGAATAGAATAGAATAGAATAGAATAGAATAGAATGAGTTGGAAGGGACGTTGTGCTTTCTAGGTTTTTTTTGCATGAGTCGTTTTAAGCTGCAATCGCCCCTCAGCATTCATTTTGAATAGAAAAACATCAGAAAATGCCAAGAAATCAAATAAAGGACCAGTAAAGCTGGGGTTTTTTTCCCTTTCTTTTCCATTAGCTTTCCAAACATTTTCAACAGAAACTATCAAACCTATTTAACTCCTAGCAGTGCAATAAGTGCCAGGGTTTGTTTTTTTAAAAAAATGCAATGTACTTCATCTGATGGTAAACAATTTATTTGGGAGTACAGGTAGTCCTCGACTTACAACAATGCATTTAATGACGGTTCGAAGTTACAACGGCACTGAAAGAAGTGACTTATGACCATTTTTCACATTGACGACCGTTGCAGCATCCCTGATGTCTTATGATCAAAAATTCAGTCACTTGGCAACTGGCTCATATTTATGACGGTTGCCTTGTCCCAGGATCATGTCACGTCACTTTTTTGTAACGTTCTGACAAGCAAAGTCAACGGGAAAACCAGATTTACTTAACAACCGTGTTAGTCACTGAACAATTAGAGAGAAGATAAGATAACCTTTATTGTGGTTTTTTAATATGAGCACACTGGCCCACATTAAGAATGAAATTCTGTTGCCTGCTTCTCAAAAGAAAGTATATTACCCATACACATACATAACACATATATACACATGCTACACACACACACACACACACACATGTATATAAATAAATAATAATAATGTTGGAATGGACCTTGGGAGGTCATCTTGTCCAACCCCCTGCTCAGGCAGGAAAACCTATATCATTTCAGACAAATGGCTGTCCAGTCACTTCTTAAAAACTTCCAGTGTTGGAGTATTCACCGCTTCTGGAGGCAGGTTGTTCCACTGGTTAATTGTCCTCACTGTCAGGAAGTTTCTCCTTAGTTCCAGGTTGCTTCTCTCCTTGATGAGTTTCCATCCGTTGCTTCTTGTCCTGCCTTCAGGCGCCTTGGAGAATAGCTTGACTCCCTCTTCTTTGTGGCAGCCCCTGAGATATTGGAACGCTGTTATGATGTCCCCCCTCGTCCTTCTCTTCATTAGACTAGACATACCCAATTCCAGCAACCAATTCCAGGAGTGTGTGTGTGTGTGTGTGTGTGTGTGTGTGTGTGTGTTATCAGAGCAACCTGATCCACCCAAATGGGACGGAGCATACTGCTTCCCCTTTTGCCTTTCTTCCCCAATCTAGGAGCCTTCACAGACAGTTGCTTCTGCAACAACTATTTCTGTGTTAAATTTAAATTTACCGACAAAGAATTAATGAATCTGGATGTTCTGCTTCGGATCTGGATGCAATTGCAATGATTCACTTAACAACTATGGTAAAAAAAAAAAGGTTGTAAAATGGGGCAAAATTCACTTAACAAATGTTTTGCTTAGCAACAAACATTTTTGGGCTCAATTGTGGTGGATTACCTGTAATCTGTAAAACTGGCACCCTCCCAAGCAGCTAAAGTTTTTGGCAGTTAAGGAAATCCAACTCAAAGCAGCAAGTTAAAGGGCTGGTGTGTGTCCCAGGCTAAGAAGCTAGGCTCATGCATAAATTTCCTTTCATTTATAAAAGCGCCAAGGTCTCTTTAAGCCAAGACTAAGACTGCAAAATGAGCTGTGTCTTCCCTTGATCGCTCCTTAGCACTTTATTCATTAGACTTTAAGTCCTTCTTAATTGGTCGATAATACAGGTGAATTTTTTTTAATTGAAAAGCACTGAGACAAAACTAATTCCTCCTATTAAAAGACTGGCTTGGATCTCACTTTTTTTTTTTTTTAATGAAGTCCTTTTTTTAAAAAAAATCTTCACAGAAAGCTTTCTCTTTTGACCTCGCCTGACAACCTTCAGAAGCATGGGGGGGGGGGATTCATTTTAACAAGAAAAATGCTCTGTTGGTTTTCATTAAACACCAAGCAACAGCATCACTGGAATAGCTCAAAATGGCTTTGCAGATTTCTATGCAACGTAAGTAGAGATAGTGATAAAATAGAATAGAATAGAATAGAACAGAATAGAATAGAATAGAATAGAATAGAATAGAACAGAACAGAATAGAATAAGATTGTAGAATAGAATAATGGATTATAGAATAGAATAGAATAGAATAGAATAGAATAGAATTAGAATCTGGAAGGAACCTTGGAGGTCTTCTAGTCCAGCCCCCTGCTCAAGCAGAAGAACCGTCCTATACCGTCTCAGACCAGTGACTGTCTAGTGTCTCTTCTTAAAAACCTCCAGTGATGGAGCGCCCACGATTTCTGGAGGCAGGTTGTTCCACTGGTTAATTGTTCTAACTGTCAGGAAGTTTCTCCTTAATTCCAGGTTGCTTCTCTCTTTGATCAGTTTCCATCCATTGTTACTTGTCCTGCCTTGAGGTGCTTTGGAGAATAGCTTGACTCCCTCTTCTTTGTGGCAGCCCCTCAAATACTGGAATACTACTATCATGTCACCCGTTTCTTCTTGGGGCTTGCCCATTCTGGTCATAAAATGGATCGTCGTATAATCAACCCGGTTTGACAACTCTTTTTGTGGCAAATGTTAAGCGACTGCCACGGTCGTTGCATGAACCAATGATTTGATACGAGCGCAGTTTGGCCAAAAAAATGGAAATAAAAACTGCAAAAAAAAAAGGGGACCCTGCAAAGCATCTGAGGATCGGTCATATAACCGTGGGGGTGTGTGTGTGTTTCTGATGGTTGAAACTTTGAATCTGGGTTTTGTCAGTAGCCCCCAAGTAAGTTCATCATAACTTGGAATGGTCATAAGTTGAGGACTACGTGTATTGTATTGTATTTGGAATGTTTATATTTTTGTAGTATTTTATTTATATAATTTTATCTTTTCATATTGTAAGTCGCCCAGAGTTATCCTGTGGTAAGTTAGGCGGCCACTAAATTTAATAAAAAAAATACAGGTACTCCTTGACTTACAACAGTTCACTTAGTGACCGTTTGAAGTTACCACGGCACTTAGTGACCGTTTTTTCACACTTACGACCGTTGCAGCATCCCCCTGGTCACGTGATCAGAATTCGGATGCTTGGCAACCAGTTCATATTTATGACGGTCGCAGTGTCCCTGGGTCACATGATCCCCTTTTGCGACCTTCTGACAAGCAAAGTCAGTAGGAAGGCCAGGTTCACTTAACAACCATGTTACTGACTTAACTGCAATGATTCACTTAACAACTGCGGGAAGAAAGGTCGTAAAATGGGGCAAATCTCACGTAACAAATGTCTCACTTAGCAACAGAAATGTTGGGCTCAATTATGCTTGTAAGTTGAGGACTTACATAAAATAAATACATAAATTTGGTAAAAATAAAGGGAATGCTTGTTGTTCTTCACCTTCCCACTTAAACCTGGTTATATGCTTATGTGCCATCAAGGCGCCATTGTTTCCTATCAACCAGCTAGGCCAGGCAACTATGGTCCCTTCACGACCTGTGGACTTCAACTCCCAGAATTCCTGAGCCAGCATGGCTGGCTCAGGAATTCTGGGAGTTGAAGTCCACAGGTCGTGAAGGGACCATAGTTGCCCACCCCTGACCTAAACTGACCTTCTTCAGAACAATCTGGCCTCTTCTTGGTCTTTGACAGCTTTGCTTGCTTACTGAATTTTAAAAACCTGACCCCAGAGATTGATAGCTCACAAATCGTGGGCGAGTAATGAGAATTTTCTGCAGTTACACTCACCCCTGCCGGCACAGTGCCAGAAATATTGCACTTCAGGTGTTACAAGAGTCATTCACCCTGATCTGCAAAATTGCTCTGCCCACTTAATGGTGCATAAATTGCTTATCGTTATAACAAAGAGGTCAATTTTCCCCCACTTTCTGAAAAATAATTAAATTATTGACCCACGCAGATGGCTGCTGCTGCTGCTGTGTAGTATTGAATCTTGCATTGGGGGTGAATATCCTTGGTGGCTAATTTCTAAAAAAAAGGAGGAAGGAGAGGAATGCAAGAATTTCTAAAGGACATTTCATTTCTCTAATTGTCAAGACCTCTAATAAGAGGACAAAATGATCAAATCTGCAACTTTTGATCCATGTGGGAGACTCTCTTTCAAAATTTGGGGTTAAAGGACAGAAACATTCCAACAATAACCAGATTGGTGTAGTGGTTAAGGTGTTGGCTGAGAAACTAGGAGACAGTGAGTTCTAGTTTCTTAGATATGAAAGCTGGCTGTTTGGGCCAGTTACCAGGAAACATTGAGTTCTAGTCCTGCCTTAGGCCTGAAAGGCAGTTGGGTAAATTTGGGATACTCACTAGGAGTCAGTGAGTTCTAGTCCTGCTTTAGGCACCAAAGCCAGCTGGGTGACTTTGGGCCAATCACCAGGAGACTGTGAATTCTAGTCCTATCTTAGGCATGAAAGCCAGCTGGGTGACTTTGGGCCAATCACCAGGAGACTGTGAATTCTAGTCCTATCTTAGGCATGAAAGCCAGCTGGGTGACTTTGGGCCAATCACCAGGAGACGGTGAATTCTAGTCCTATCTTAGGCATGAAAGCCAGCTGGGTGACTTTGGGCCAATCACCAGGAGACTGTGAATTCTAGTCTTATCTTAGGCACCAAAGCCAGCTGGGTGACTTTGGGCCAATTACCAGGAGACTGTGAATTCTAGTCCTATCTTAGGCATGAAAGCCAGCTGGGTGACTTTGGGCCAATCACCAGGAGACGGTGAATTCTAGTCCTATCTTAGGCATGAAAGCCGGCTGGGTGACTTTGGGCCAATCACCAGGAGACGGTGAGTTCTAGTTTTACAAATAAGCTTGGCTGGGTGACTTTGGGCCAGTCTTTCTCTCACCCAACCCACCTCACAAGGTTGTTGTTGTTGTGAGGAAAATAGGAGAAAGTAGTAGTATTAGGTATGTTCACCACCTTGAGATTTATAAAGTAATACATGTAACTAATAAATATAACTAAATAAGTCTCTGGGAAGATGTGGGAAAATGTGCAGCCCTTCGGTTGTCCAAGATGTGGCTGAGTGTCCGCAATGCTCAGAAATGATGACCAGGAGACAAAAAACGCCAAGGGCTTGTCACGCCTGGAAGGAGCCCTTTGTCCCTTGAATAAGTTCCAGGCCAAGTTTTCTGCCCCATAAATCTTAATTAGACAGCCGCCTTTTTCTTTCTCATTTAAGAACAATTGGTGGCTGCTAAGCCGTTGTTGTTGAAGAGGGCACCCAGCAGCCCAGGGCTCAAACACCATTTATCCCAACAGCCCAGGGGTGATTCATGTCCACAAGGAAGACAGACGGTTCATTTCCCAACAATTATCCACACAGCTTGCAGGGTAGGTTAACCTCTGCACCTCCATCCCATAACTCATCCTCCTTTCGGTAGGCCACATGCGTAGGGCATTTGTGCTGGTGGGTGAACGACGTAGGGCGGGATTGTTGTTATTGTGGGTCAATAATTTGGGAAATCCACTCAAACGCGTGTAAGATTTTTTTAACTTGGAAACCGCTTATGGACTTTCTGCTCGAGGTGGGGGAAAAAATGAAACTTTGAGTTTGGGTTTTGCCGATTAGATAGGTTTGTTGTTATAGAACGACTAGTAGGCAGGTAGTCCTTGACGTAGGACCACACTTGAGCCCAAAATTTCTGTTGCTAAGCGAGACAGCTGTTTTGCCCCATTTTACAACTTTTCTTGCCACAATTGTTAAGGGAATCACTGTGGATGTTAAGTTAGTCACGCGGTTGTTAAATGAATCTGGCTTCCCCATTGACTTTGCTTGTCAGAAGGTCGCAAAAGGGGATCACGTGACCCCGGGGACACTGCGACCGTCATAAATATGAGCCAGTTGCCAAGCATCTGAATTTTGATCACGTGATCCTGGAGATGCTGCAATGGTAGTTAAGTGTGTAGTGGGGAAGTGTGTAGTGGGGTGCCCCAGGGCTCTGTTCTGGGCCCAGTGCTCTTCAACGTCTTCATCAATGATTTGGACGAGGGAATAGATGGGGAACTCATCAAATTTGCAGACGACACCAAGCTGGCAGGAATAGCCAACAGAAGACAGGCTTAAGATACAGAAGGATCTGGACAGACTTGAACACTGGGCGCTATCTAACAAAATGAAATTCAATGGTGAAAAAAGCAAGGTTCTACATTTAGGTAAGAAAAACCAAATGTACAGGTATAGTATAGGGAGTACCTTGCTCAATAGTAGCAACTGTGAGAGGGATCTCGGAGTCCTAGTGGACAATCACTTAAATATGAGCCGGCCGTGTGCTGCAGCTGCCAAAAAGGCCAACACAGTGCTAGGCTGCATTAACAGAGGGACAGAATCAAGATCACGTGAAGTATTAATACCGTTTTACAACGTCTTGGTAAGGCCACACTTGGAATACTGCATCCAGTTTTGGTCACCACAATGTAAAAAAGACGTTGAGACTCTGGAAAGAGTGCAGAGAAGAGCAACAAAGATGATTAGGGGACTGGAGGCTAAAGCATATGAGGAACGGTTGCTGGAATTGGGTATGTCTAGTTTAATGAAGAGAAGGATGAGGGGTGACATGATGGCAGTGTTCCAATATCTCAGGGGCTGCCCCAAAGAAGAGGGAGTCAAGCTATTCTCCAAAGCGCCTGAAGGCAGGACAAGAAGCAACGGATGGAAACTAATCAAGGAGAGAAGCAACCTAGAACTAAGGAGAAAGTTCCTGACAGTTAGAACAATTAACCAGTGGAACAACCTGCCTCCAGAAGCGGTGAATGCTCCAACACTGGAAGTTTTTAAGAAGAGACTGGACAGCCATTTGTCCGAAATGGTATACGGTTTCCTGCCTGAGCAGGGGGTTGGACTAGATGACCTCCAAGGTCCCTTCCAACTTTATTATTATTATTATTAAGTGTGAAAAACAGGCATTAAGTCACTTTTTTTCAGTGCCGTTGTAACTTCGGACGGTCACTAAATCAGGTGTTGTAAGTTGAGGACTACCTGTATATTAACACGTAAAAGTAAAAAGCTGTGTTATTACTTTTTCTAGGGCACTAAAGAGTCAGAAGTCAACGCTTTTCTTTCCTCCTTTGCCCTACGCTTCTTCCTTCTCCCTTTTTCCTACCCTATTTTCCCATTATTTTCATTTTTCGTTGTATTTTATAAAAGATATATATATATATATATATATATATATATATATATATATTCAAATGCAGCAATTGGCACCAACCTGAGTTTCTTCCCTTCCTTGCAAAAAAAAAAAATGCTCCCCTCCGCCACGTGGGCTGGGTTCTACTCGCCCCGCCCCCTCCCTTTCTGGCCTCTCCCTCTTCGTCTCTACTGCTTTTTCGGCCGCTCTAGCCTTTCCATCTATCTCTGGCTTCTTCGGCAGCGCTCGTGGGCGGGTCCGAGGCGGCTCGTTCTTCTCCGGCTGCTCAGCATCGCTTTTCTGCCGACCGGATCCATAAAGGAGGCTCTTCCATCTGTGGATACTGATAGCGCTTGCAGAGGGTTGGACTAGTCCAGGGGTCTTCAAACTTGGCCCTTTTATGACTCGTGGACTTCAACTCCCAGAATTCCTCAGCCAGCGTGCACGCTGGCTGAGGAATTCTGGGAGTTGAAGTCCACAAGTCATAAAAGGGCCAAGTTTGAAGACCCCCTGGACTAGACGACCTCTGAGATCAGATACTCTGTACAGGTAGTCCTCGACTTACAACAGTTCGTTTAGTGACCGCTCAAAGTTAACAACAGCGCTGAAAAAAGTGACATGACCGTTTTTCAACTTAACCACCTACGGCAGGAGTCATCAAACTTGGCCCTTTTATGACTTGTGGACTTCAACTCCCAGAATTCCTCAGCCAGCGTGCAGCCAGCACCACAGTCAGTAAGCGAATCGATCTTTCCCCATAAAAGGGCAAAGTTTGAAGAACCCCTGACCTACGGCGTCCCTATGGTCACGTGATCAAAAACCAGAGGCTTGGCAACTGACTCTTATTTATGACGGTTGCAGCATCCCCGGGAACACACGATTCCTCTTTTATGACCACCTGAGCAAGCAAAGTCAATGGTGAAGCCAGATTCACTTAACAATCCTGTCACTAAGTTAATACTGTAACTGCAGCGATTCACTTAACCAATTTGGCAAGAAAGGTCGTAAAATGTGGTAAAATTCACTTAACAAATGTTGCTCACCTAGCAACAGAAATTTCGGACTCAATTGTGGTCGTAAGTTGTAATTTTGTCTTATCGTCTCTACTGAGCATCATGTTGAGGATTGGATTAGTTGACCTTTGAATGCTCTGATTCTTTCTAGGAATAAATGAAATCTTTGTTTTGTAGGACTGGGTAGAGGGCTGGACTACTTCTGAAATCACCCCCCCCCCAATCTATTTATTATTATAAGTCACTTTTCTTTGGTGCCGTTGTAACTTTGAACAGTCACTAAACAAACAGTGGTAAGTCAAGGACTACCTTTATATATGCTGTATATGTGTGCTGGGTGACCTTGGGCCGGGTCCGTCTCTCTCTCTCTCATCCCAACTCACCTCACAGGTTTGTAGTTCTGGGGAAAATTGGAGGAGGAAGATGTATTGAGTATGTTCAGTGCTGTCAGCTATTTGTAAAAATAATAAAGGCAGGATAAAAAGGAAATACATTATTATAATCAAGTGACTCTGGGTCGTATACAACAAAATGGTACAACTTAAATGGTTGAGTCTGTGGTCTCCTTGGGGCTGGGTAGAGGGGGAGTGAGTTTTAATAAGGATTAGAATAGAATGGATCTGGAAGGGACCTTGGAGGTCTTCTAGTCCAACCCCTTGCTCAATCAGGACACCCTGTGTCGTTTCAGACAAATGGTTGTCCAGTCTCTTCTTAAAAGCCTCCAGTGTTGGAGCACCCACAACTTCTGGAGGCAAGCTGTTCCACTGGTTAATTGTTCTCACTGTCAGAAAGTTTCTCCTTAATTCCAGGTTGCTTTTCTCCTTGATCAGTTTCCACTCATTGTATCCCACACTCTCCCTTTGCCAAAGGAAGCAGATTTTGCCAAATCAGAGAGCAAAACCTTTGTCTCAGTGTCATTTCTTGAAAACACAGTCAATGCTTTGCAATTTACGCTGATGACAACGGCGGTTCTGTGAATAAGAAAGGCTACTTGGCAGCCATTTTGTGAGTGCGCTCGCAACCTCATCTCAGCAGAACCGTAAAACAAACGCCAACCCATTAATTTTTTTTTCTTTCCCTGCCACTGCCATTTAAATCACGGGTGAGAATCAAGATGCTGGTGGTGCCTGAACAGAAAAGAGCAATTAATTTGTCGGTTTATCAGCAGCAAAAATAGCATTTTCGTTCCGTATTGGTCTTCCACCCCTCCTCTTTTCTCTGCAGCGTCATTAACAAATTAAAATTAAAGGGCTTTAGAGGGAATCTGAAGCTACTTCTCTTCCTAGTCATCTGTTTGGTACCAAATGAAAGAGGTTTTTTTTACATCCTGAAACTGTGCCACCAGATGGGGGAAATTGTACTTTTAATACAGCTAAGGATGACTTAAGTCAGTCTCTCTGCTGGGTGACGGAAACGCCATGGAGATGTGCCAGGAAAAACAGTTTGCCGGGTAGTATTTTGCAAATATGAGTTTCATGCAGGGAAAGCCTTCAGCTGTGCCTTATTTTAGAATAAATCTCCGCTTTGGTTTCTAGTTTCTTATCCTACACTGTTGTGTTGCTACTTTTTAAGTGAAAAGGTTTTAGAGTAAGTTTACTGATTGTCTGTTACCAGTTTCAAAACAATCAGGTAGAGTGACCACATGTAAATATTAACAAGAACAATAAATAAATCAGTAAACTCTGGCCTGTATTTTATATATAGCAAAATAGTGACAGAAGAGCCTACAGGGCTGAGGAACCCTGGCTCTTTTATGACTCATGGACTTCAACTCCCAGAATTCCTGAGCCAGCCAAGCTGAGGGGAAAGGGAGAGGTTTCCAAGTTGAGCCCTGCTGGCTCAGGAATTCTGGGAGTTGAAGTCCACGAGTCATGAGGGGGCCATAGTTCCCCCATGCTGGCTCAGGAATTCTGGGAATTGAAGTCCACGAGTCATAAAAGAGCCAAGTTTGCCTACCCCTGGCCTAGGAAAATAAGAAACTAGAAAAATAAGAGCAAAAATAATTTCCTGTTATCATTATTCTTTTGTGGATCTTCCTTTTTAAAATTATGTCTGGCTTTGGAGCTAGGAACAAATCAATTGTTTTGAAAAAAATTACGGGTAAACAGTCTGGGCTTGGAAGCTTGAAGTTTGAATTACTGGCGAGTCCCCAATTTACAACCATTCATTTAATGTTCGTTCAAAGTTACAGCAGCCCTGAAAAAAAGGACTGATGACTGGTCTTCACAGTTACGACGGTTGCAGCCACCTGAAGGTCATGTGATCAAGATTCAAGTGCTTGGTAACTGGCCTGTATTTAGGATCACTGCTACATGCCAGAGTCATGTGATCGCTTTTCCTGATCTTCCCATCCGGCTTCTGACAAACGAAGTCAATGGGGGAAGCTGGGTTGGCTTAATGACTGCACGATTCATTTAACAACCACAGTGATTTGCTTAACAACTGGGAAGAAGGTCATAAAGTGGGGTGTGACTCATTGAACAATGGCCCTGCTTAACAAGGGAAATTCTGGTCCCAACTGTGGGCGTTAAGTTGAGGGTTTCCTGTACAGGCAGTCCTCGAGTTACGACTGCAATTGAGCCCAAAGTTTCTGTTGTTAAGTGAGACATTTGTTAAGTGAATTTTGCCCCGTTTTACCACTTATCACTGCAGTTGATAAGTCAGTAACACCGTTGTTAAGTGAATCTGGCTTCCCCGATGACTTTGCTTGTCAGAAGGTCGGGAAAGGGGATCACGTGACCCTCCCCGGGACGCTGCAACTGTCATAAGTACGAGTCAGTTGCCAAGCATCTAAATTTTGATCACATGATCATGGGGATGCTGCAATGGTCATAACTGTGAAAAACACTTGCAAGTCAGTTTTTTTCAGTGCTGTTGTAACTTCGAACGGTCGCTAAATGAACTGTATATCCAGAAAACAAGGAACCGCTTCTTCTTCTTGAAACATCATTTTCAGAACTGCTAAATTGGCATCTCTGGGGGAAGAAACAGCAAGAGGATATTCTGAAGAATACGGGGACCTGCCAGGAATGGAAGAGCAAAATTACATTTCTTTGCTTAAATTTTTTTTTAGAAAGGAACAGGTATCACCTGTGCATAAGGCAATACGATCACAATTGAGTCCAAAATTTCTGTTGCTAAGTGTGACAGCTCTTAACTGAGTTTTGCCCCATTTTATGACCTTTCTTGCCACCGTTATTAAGGGAATCACTGCAGATGTTAAGTTAGTAGCATAGCTTTTAAGCTATTCTGGCTTCCCCATTGACTTTGCTTGTCAGAAGGTCCCAAAAGGGGATCACATGACCCGGGGACACTGCGACCGTCATAAATATGAGTCAATTGCCAAGGGTTTGAATTTTGATCACGTGACCGTGGGGAATGCTGCAACGGTCGTTAGTGTGAAACATGGTTCTAAGTCCCTATTTTTAGTGGTGTAACTTTGAACAGTCACTAAATGAACAGTTGTAATTCAAGGACTGCCTGTTCTGGAGTTCTGTCTGGACTGTCAGCTTTTGGGAAATTAAATCTTTGAAGAAAATAGCCATCCTTCCAACTTATGGATGATCAACATGATTTCTCTCAAATTGCAGTGATCTGTCTGCCGGCAAGGATCTCCAAGATCGGAAAGAAATATTTGGATTCAGGGGAATAAAAGCCCTCTAGATGGCGACTGAACTGTTCCTTTTGAATCCACATTTTGGAAAAAAAGCTTAAATTACTAGGCAAGAAAATAGGAAGGAGCCCCCAGTCTTAACCTGGTTTTTCAAACACAGGGATCAGAGGGAGAGTTCAGGTAGTCCTCAACTTATGACCACAACTGAGCCCAAAATTTCTGTGGCTATCCAAGACGTTAAGTAAGTTTTGCCCCATTGACAATTATTAAGGGAATCACTGTGGATGTTAAGTTAGTAACACGGTTTTTAAATGAATCTGGCTTTCCCATTGACTTTGCTTGCCAGAAGGTCGCAAAAGGAGATCACATGACCCCAAGACGCTGCAACCGTCGTAAATATGAGTCAGTTGCCAAGCGTCAGAATTTTGATCACGTCACCATGGGGCTGCTACAATGGTCGTGTGAAAAACGGTCATGTCACTTTTTTCAATGCCATTGTAACTTTGAAGGGTCACTAAACGAACTGTTGTAAGTTAAGGACTAGTTGTGTTTATAGCTGATTTTTGCACATCAGACCGTGTCACTTATTTGAGAGGGGCAGTTATATAAATGCAATGAATGAATGGATGAATAAGAAGAGAGCTTCCTTTTGATCTAGTAGTGTTTTATTGATTTTATCTGCTTTGCTTTATAGATGACTAGCATTTGATTTTCAAATTTTTGCAGGCTGTAAGAATGGCAGGATTAGAAGAGAAGAAACCTGGAATCAAAATGCTATTTATGGCACGCAGATAACGTTCCTCAGAAAACTGAAAGCGAAAGGAACGTCAAAGAGCACATTAGAAAAGTACAAATGGAAAATGTAAAATCTGGGTTAATGCAAAAAAATAAAGAGGACAAAGATAACGTCAGCCAGCAGACTCACTGGACTGACAGCCAATCACAAAGGACTGAGACTGACAGGTAATTTAATTTAATGGGCGCAGGAACAGATGGAGACGGAGACAGTATGCTGGGGATTTCAGGTAACAGACATGAAGGAGATTTCAAGGAAAACAAAGCGTGGAATAATTAAAGGAAGTGATAATGTAGGCTGGAAAAGGTACAAAAAAGAAAGAAAGAAAGGTTCCCTTTGAATTATGGATCTGAGGGAGATCCTATGAGAAGCAAGAACTGATCCATCAGTGCTGTATGCCGTGTTTCTCAACTTTGGCACTTTTTGTGTGGACTTCAACTCCCAGAATTCCCCACCAGCATCTGGTAGAGGAATTCTGGGAGTTGAAGCCCACACATGATGGCTGAGGAATTCTGAGAGTTGAAGCCCACACATGATGGCTGAGGAATTCTGGGGGAGGAAGTCCACACATGATGGCTGAGGAATTCTGGGAGTTGAAGCCCACACGTGATGGCTGAGGAATTTTGTGGGAGGAAATCCACAATTGATGGCTGAAGAATTCTGGGAGTTGAAGCCCACACATGCTGGCTGAGGAATTCTAGCAGTTAATGCAGGGGTCTTCAAACTTGGCCTTTTTATGACTTGTGGACTAACTCCCAGAATTCCTCAGACAGCGGGAATTGAAGTTGAAGTCCACAAGTCATAAAAAGGCCAAGTTTGAAGACCCCGGAGTTAATGTCTACACATGCTGACAGGAATTCTGAGAGTTGAAGTCCACACATGCCAGTGGGAGAATTCTGGTAGATATATGTTCACACATGTGGCTGGGGGTTTCTGGGAGTTGGTTCACACACCTTAAAGTTGCCAAGGTTGAGAAACACTGCTGCAGGATATAACGGCAGATTGCTCCTTTGAGACCACGGTAAACATCAGAGCAGATGCCCAGTTGATGGGAATGGATGAATGGGCTAGAAAAAAATGGACAGAACTGGGCAGTCAAGAGACATATAAACAAAGAAGGGACAACCAAAAGAAAAGGAAATTGCTGAAGTGTCCATGGAATTGTTACGGGTTATCAGCAGGGAGAGGTTGAAATGGCAGACCCCGGTCTGTAGTATCTTCAAGGGTTAGATCCGGCTTGATGGCACCTGATCAAGGCTAAACTGGAAATCAAAAAGAGAGCCATTTTTCTCAGATGTTATTATCAATTTTTTGTTTTTATGTATTTATGTGTCTCCTACATTGTCCAGTCCAGAAAGCCACCGAGCGATGTGCAAATATGAATTGGGCCACCTCTTGGTTTGTGTGTGTTTGTGTTCTCGTGCCTCCTCAGTCTGCAGTTTTTGTATTGTGTGCTCTACCTCTGTGCAACTTGTACCCCCGTTGTTAATGGCTGTAGAGCAAGGCCAAGCATGAGAGTCGTATCAGTGGCGTGGAAGAAACGCACTTCCTTCCCGGAGGGAATTTCTTGCACAATAGACAGCTAGTAAATACACGGCCATCTTTCTTGTCTTCGAAAAGGGCTCCTGCTGAGATGTTTCGCTGCTTTTCGGCATAAAACCAAAGGAAAGAAAAATTCTACAGAGCAAAACATTGCCCAGCTGTTTAGGGACTCTTAAGACAGACGCCAAGTGCTGTTTTTAGGGGGGGGGGGAAAGGTCAAAATTGAACAAAAAAATGAATGTCATATTTTGCAAACCTTGGTGGGGCTATTTCAGCAGCCTTGTCTCGTTTCCTCTTTCGAAGGAAGCTGGGACCGTTTTGTTTTGGGTTTTTTTGACAAAAGGGATGAAGAGGTTTTAATAATAATAATAATAATAATAATAATAATAATTAATAATAATAATAATAATAATAATAATAATTAATAATAATAATAATAATAATAATAATAATAATAATAATAATAATAATAAAGTTGGAAGGGACCTTGGAGGTCATATAGTCCAACCCCCTGCTCAAGCAGGAAACGCTATACCATTTCAGACAAATGGCTGTCCAGTCTCTTCTTAAAAACTTCCAGTGTTGGAGCATTCACCGCTTCTGGAGGCAGGTTGTTCCACTGGTTAATTGTTCTAACTGTCAGGAAGTTTCTCCTTAGTTCTAGGTTGCTTCTCTCCTTGATGAGTTTCCATCCATTGCTTCTTGTCCTGCCTTCAGGCGCCTTGGAGAATAGGTTGACCCCCTCTTTTTTGGGGCAGCCCCTCAAATATTGGAAGACTGCTATCATGTCACCCCTCGTCCTTCTCTTCATTAGACTAGACATACCCAATTCCAGCAACTGTTCCTTATATGCTTTAGCCTCCAGTCCCCTAATCATCTTTGTTGCTTGTCTGTTTTTTTTAATCTCAGGAAACAATGAGTCTCCAAGCTTAGAGGGAAAAAAAACCCACTCTGGATATAGCATTGTGATAGGATGGGGAAAAGTTGGGAGTGTGCCCGAGTGTGAATACAGACCGGTAGTATCTCATTAAATTAGCTGTGTTAATTCTAGGCCTGATTTGGAAACAATGAGCTCAGAAAAAGATGCAGTTGCTTTAATGAATCACCAACAAGTACGATCCATGGGTATCCTAGTCCCAGACTGAACCACTGTGTGTAGGGCAGATGTCATTGCAACAATGGGCCCACTCCAAGTACAGGTAGTGCTCTATTTACGACCACATTGGAGTCCAAAATTTCCATTTCTGAGCAAGACAGTGGTTAAGTGAGTTTTGCTCCATTTTACGACCTTTTTGCCACAGTTGTTAAGTGAATCATACGGTTATTAAGCGAATCTGGCTTCTCCCATTGACTTTGCTTATCGGAAGTCGACTGGGAAGGTTGCAAAGGGTGATCACATGACCCCGGGACCGCGCAGCTGTCGTAAATACACGCCAGTTGCCAAGTGCCCCAATTTTGATCACATGACCGTGGGGATACTGCCACGGTCGTAAGTGTGAAAAGCAGTCGTTAAGTCCCTTTTTCCAGTGCCGTTGTAACTTTGAACAGTCACTAAATGAAGGGTTGTAAATCGAGGACCGTGCTTTGGACCAGGGATAGCCAACGGTGTCCGGCCGTGCCATTCCCCAGAAAGACAGCAGTACAGTACAGTTCCTAGGGATGGTCCCGCACAGATCCGATGAAGTAGTCAAGACTTGCGATAAGAAAAATTTCAAAGAACAGCCCGGAGGACACAATGCTGTTTTCCATTTGAAAGAACGATTTCTTTTAATTTGGATATTGGTGTCAAGTACAAAAAAAAAAATTAACCAAACGAACCAAAAAAAAAAGTGCTTTTTTTTTTTTTTAAAGATTTTCCCCAGCCCCCAATTCCAGGAACAATATCCAGCTCCTTTCCCCTTTCTTCCCCCACCCCAAATGACACTAACGTTTACACAAACAAGACAACAAACAGTAGGCCGGTGTTTCCCAACCTTGCTCACTTGAAGATGTGTGGACTTCAGCTCCCAAAGCTGGCTGGGGAATTCTGGGAGTTGAAGTCCACACATCTTCGAGTGGCCAAAGCAAAGATCAATCTGGATGCCTACGCTTCACTACAAATTTATCGTGGCTTCTTTTGAAGGAACCTGGAAACGGTCCTTTGCAAAACCTGCAGATCTGCCCTTCCTAGCATTACAGAACTGTTATTTAAACCAGGGTTATCTTCATGGTGTGCACAGGCACAGAGAAAGCCCACCGGTAACTCAAAAACCTCAAAAGCAACAGGGAGAGTTCAAGAAATCCGATTTTCTTGAGACTTGCCCCAGGAGGGCCACTAAAATCCTATTCCCAACCTATCCCCAAGAGTAGTCCATCCAAGCCCTCTCCTTCCAGGGTGCGTGCATCCGTACAGGCGGTCCTCGACTTACGACCGCAATGGAGCCCAACTTTTCCATTGCTAAGCGAGACAGTTGTTTAAGTGAGCTTGGCCCCATCTTACGGCCTTCCTTGCCACACTTGTTAAGGGAATCCCTGCGCTTGTTAAGTTTGTAATACAGTCGTTAAGTCGATCTGGCTTCCAGGTTGACTTTGCATTGGCAGAAGGTCGCAAAAGGGGATCACGTGACCCCGGGGCACTGCCACCGTCGTAAATATGAGTCAAATTGCCAAGGGTCTGAATTTGGATCACGTGTCCATGGGGGAATGCTGCAACGGTTGTAAGTCTGAAAAGGGATCAGGCTGTAAGTCGCTTTTTACAAGGTTGCAACTTTGAACGGTCACTAAATGAACCGTTGTAAACCGAGGACCACCTGTATGTCTCTGTATCAGATAATGGATCATTAGCTTTTGTTTTATCCCAGCAGTGCGCAGAACATACTCGGACTGGCGTGAGTGCAGAGGAAAAAGATAAACGTGTTCTGCTGATAGGTGCGCCAGGATTGTTTTGGAGAACTGAGGCAGAAGCCCACCCAACAGTCCTCGACTTACGACAATTCATTTAGTGACCCCCTTGAAGTTACGATGGCACTGGGAAAAGAGGCGACCGTTGTTCACACTTACAACCATGACATGGTCATGTGATTAAAATTCAGACGCTTGGCAACTGTCTCATATGTATGACGGTTGCAGCGTCCCGGGGGTGTGTGTCACGTGATCCCCTTTTGCGACCTTCTGACAAGCAAAGCCAATGGGGGAAGCCGGATTCACTTAACAACTGTGCTGCTAACTTAAGAACTCCAGTGATCCGGTGGCAAGGAAGGTCGTAAAACGGGGCAAAATTCCCTTAACAACTGTCTCGCTTAGCAACAAGAAATTTTGGGCTCCATTGTGGTCGTAAGTTGAGGACTATCTGTAACTTACAACGTCTACTCCTAGTCATCCCACTCTGTAACGCTGTGGGACAAAGACCTTACAAGAGGGGGCAAAAAGATGCCGCCCAGATAACAGTCAGATAAGAGAGGACATCTACAATGGGTGGAGAAGAAACTCAAGAGGCTCTCTCTAATTTCTTCAGCCGTAAAGGAGACCGGGGGGGGGGGGTGTGTGTGTGTTTCTGTACAGGTGGTCCTCGACTTACGACAGTTCATTTAGTGACCGTTCAAAGTTACGACGGCGCTGAAAAAAGTGACTTATGACCGTTTTTCACACTTGCGACCGTTTTCAGCATCCCCACGGTCACGTGATCAAAACTCAGCTGCTTGGTAACTGACTCGTACTTCTGACGGTTGCAGTGTCCCGGGGGTCATGTGATTCCCCTTTTGCGCCCTTCGGATGAGCAAAGTCAATGGAGAAGTCAGATTCACTTAACAACCGGGTTACTAATTGAACAACTGCCGTGATTCGCTTCACAAATGTGGCACAAAAAGTCATAAAAGGGGGAAAAACTCACTTAAGGCATTTCTCACTTAAAGTCATAAATTTTGGGCTCAATTGTGGTGGTAAGTTGAGGACTAGTGTATTATAATGGTTACCATCATTATAATTATAATAATTATAATGTTGTATTATAATATTATCCTAAAGGACTAGTGTATTATAATGAAGATGCTTATAGGGAAGAGGTGACTTCTGACAAGCCAACTCAATGGGGAATCCAGATTCACTTAACAACCGTGTTACTAAGTTAACAAATGCAATGATCCACTTAACAACTGTGGCAAAAAAAGTTGTAAAATGGGGCAAACTCACCTAAGGCCGCCCCCCCCCCCAAGACAGGCAAGACACCAGAATATAAACTAGGGCTCTTCAAACTTGGCCCTTTTATGACTTGTGGACTTCAACTCCCAGAATTCCTCAGCCAGGCACGTGTGCCTGGCTGAGGAATTCTGGGAGTTGAAATCCACAAGTCATAAAAGGGCCAAGTTTGAAGAGCCCTGATATAAACTGACAGCAAACAGCAGTCCTTGCTAGCACTGATGATGTTACCTAGTTTGGTAATGAAATGTCTGCAAGGAAACAGGCAA
>JALGBA010003930.1:0-27500 GCA_023970755.1 Azemiops feae
TTCTTCTTCTTCTTCTTCTTCTTCTTCTTCTTCTTCCTCTTCCTCTTCCTCTTCCTCTTCTTCTTCTTCTTCCTCTTCCTCTTCCTCTTCCTCCTCCTCCTCCTCCTCCTTCTCTCTTCTTCTTCTTCTTCTTCTTCTTCTTCTTCTTCTTCTTCTTCTTCTTCCTCTTCCTCTTCTTTCTCTTCTTCTTCTTCTTCTTCTTCTTCCTCTTCTTCCTCTTCCTCTTCCTCTTCTTCTTCCTCTTCTTCTTCTTCTTCCTCTTCTTCTTCTTCTTCTTCTTCCTCTTCTTCTTCTTCTTCTTCTTCTTCTTCTTCTTCTTCTTCTTCTTCTTCTTCTTCTTCTTCTTCTTCTTCTTCTTCTTCTTCTTCTTCTTCTTCTTCTTCTTCTTCTTCTTCTTCTTCTTCTTCTTCTTCTTCTTCCTCTTCTTCTTCTTCTTCTTCTTCTTCTTCTTCTTCTTCTTCTTTCTTCTTCTTCCCTTCTTCTTCTCTCTTCTTCTTCTTTTCTTCTTCTTCTTCTTCTTCTTCTTACATCTTCCTCTTCTTCTTCCTCTTCTCTCTCTTCTTCCTCTTCTCTTCTTTCTTCTTTTCCCTCTTCCTTCGTCTTCTTCTTTCTTCTTCCCCTCCTCCACCTCTATCTCTCCTTATTCTTTCTCCTCTCTTCTTCTTTCTTCTTCTTCTTCTTCTTCTTCTTCTTCTTCTTCTTCTTCTTCTTCTTCCTTCTTCTTCTTCTTCTTCTTCTTCTTCTTCTTCTTCTTCTTCCTCCTCCTCCTCCTCCTCCTCCTCCTCCTCACAGGGGTGCAAGGGAAGTGAGACCTCTTTCCTATATACTATGTACCAAAAATGCAGCTGGTGTTGTGTGGTGGCTGAGAACATAACCGGAAATAGCTGTGGGGTATATTTTTATTGAAGTGTGGCTTATTATTTGCTCTGTCTTGCGAAGAGACAGAAAGTTTTATCAATTTAGAAAGTGGGACAAATTCAATAACGTGCACTGAATGATTAAATAAATCTTCCCTTGAGTTAAGCTTAATGGCTGGATATCTCATGCATGTTTTTTTGACAACAGTAGAAACCTGGTTTGTTAGCTGGTTTTTTTTTTATATATTTCCCAGTCTACCCACAGCATTGAGATTTCCTGGTGGTGTCTTATCCCATTACTAACCAGGACCACTCTGGTCTGATTTTTTTTTTCTGTTTTCCATGATGACCCAGTGCTGCAAACTGCTTAAATGCTCTCCATTCAGACATTCCCCAAACCCCGGGCCTTAGTTAAAAATCTGAGCTAATCAAAGATACCTCTTCAAACCTCGAGGTCAAGCGTAGTTAAGAAAGTGTCTTGATATTTTCTAACTCATGTGTCAGTTAAGGCAAGGCATGCTTAAAAATATGATTTAACTTGCTCCCTGTAGCGTAATTATAGTCTTTTCAGCAAGGGAAGTAATTTTTAAATTATAGATTGGTCCAGTCATTTAATTTGATAGGAACAATCATGGTTAATTTTACAATTTTTATGCTACCACAACAGTGACAGAAATGATTTATCTGCCTGCCAAGCCGTGTCTTTTATTAAAAATACGAGTTTTTCTGTGCTTTTTCAAAAAAGAAGACAGGCGCTAAGATGAAAGGTCCACGTTATTTGCCTTGAACAAAACTTTCCTAGGAATTGATGTGTTTGGAAACGCAAACGTCAGAATTAGGACACGCATTCTGAGCGATCCCCTTGGAACAATACAGATAAAAAGCCACCTTGGAACTCTTTCAAGGCTTCAGCCGAAGGACTTGAACCCAGAGCTCAAGAGAACCAGAAATAACTCATAAGGGTCCTGGGGAAGGAGAACTTCTTAATATGTCCATGTACCAGCCTTGCTTTTCAGCAGATATTATATGATGGAGAGCTAAAAACATAATCAGGGGGACCTCTGAGCTTGTAAGAAAAATGTGCATGCTTCAAGAGTTTGGTTCTGTAGCCAGAAGACAAAATAACAAGAGTTGGAAGGGAACTTGGAAATCTTCTAGTCCTGCTTGAACAGGAGACCCTATAATGTTCCGGACAAGTGGTTGTCCAATCTCCTCTTTAAAATCTTCAGTGATGGAATAACCTCACTTTCTGAAGGCAAGCCATCCCACTGATTAATTATTTCCACTTTCAGCAAATTTCTCTTTATTTTTAGGGTGCTTCTCTCCTTGATTAGTTTGCATCCATTGTTTCTTGTCTTGCCTTCAGGAATTCTGGGAGTTGAAGTCCACAAGTCATAAAAGGGCCAAGTTTGAAGGTCCCTGTTTTAAGCAGACATTCAAGCCATTAGCCTTAGTTTTTTTAAAAAAAATGCCCACCAGTTCCATTTGCTAACGGAGCTGATATGCTCTCTGCTACCAGTGAATAGAAAAGAAAAAAAAATACCAAGAGGACTTTTAACTTTTAAAAATGCAAATATTTAAACATACAAACAAAACCACTCTGTAAGTATCATTTCTATCAGCCAGAACATTATTGTACAGGCAGTCCTCGACTTATGACAACAGCTGAGCCCAAAGTTTATGTTGCTAAGTGAAGACATTTATTAAGTGAGTTTTACCCCATTTTACGATCTTTCTTGCCACGGGTTCTTAAATGAATCACTGCAGTTGTTAAGTTAGTAACAGGGTTGTTAAATGAAGCTGGCTTCCCCCCCTTGACTCTGCTGGTCAGATGGTCGCAAAAGGGGATCACGTGACCCCAGGACACTACAACCGTCATAAGTATGAGTCAATTGCCAAGTGTCTGAATTTTGATCACCTGACCACAGGGATGCTGCAACGGCCGTGTGAAAAACGGTCATAAGTCCCTTTTTTCAGTGCTGTCGTAACTTTGAACGGTCGCTAAATGAACTGTTGTAAAATGAGGACCATCTGTGATTAGCTAACAGCTAAGGGAACCAATTCTTTTTTCGAGTTGGATCATACAGAACAGGGGTCTTCCAACTTGGCCCTTTTATGACTTGTGGACTTGAACTCCCAGAATTCCTCAGCCAGCCTCCATTTTGTTTGTTAGATTTAAGACAGGGGTCTTCCAACTTGGCCCTTTTATGACTTGTGGACTTCAACTCCCAGAATTCCTCAGCCAGCCTCCATTTTGTTTGTTAGATTTAAGACAGGGGTCTTCCAACTTGGCCCTTTTATGACTTGTGGACTTCAACTCCCAGAATTCTGGGAGTTGAAGTCCACAAGTCATAAAAGGGCCAGGTTTGAAGACCCCTGATACAGAACAGTGAAGATTTGGATCCCATTTTCATGCCTAGAGTTCAGAGCTAAAACATAATTATTTTAGTGGTTCTTTAGCTGCCCTATTTGAGGATAATGGAAAGTGGAAAAGGGACGATGGAATTCCTTCCAGCTGTGAGCAGTTGCTTTCATTTATACTATCCCCACTTCCTTTTCATACATCAAATAGCACCTCTGCTGAGACTTTAGTTCCCAATTCTTTAATTAGCTAATGGGATGAAAAAGTAACTGGTTATTCGAGAGGAATTCATCTCAGGGTGACACCTGTATTTCAATTATACAGAGGCATTCTGCCAAGGGGGCCACCAGCATCCAAAGCTGATGAGAATTTTGTGAGATGTTTAAAAGACAATTGATCAATTTAGACTGGAAACATTCCAGGGTGGTTATTTTTTGCTCTATAAAAGTCGCCCTTTCCCCCCTCCCCCCCCCCAGTGAACTTGAAAGCATTAACAGGAATGATTCCAGATGAGCAATTTTATTTTTATTTTATTTTTTAAAATGGTTGTTAGCTGGCAGGCTTCCAGTATTTGAGGGGCTGCCACAAAGAAGAGGAGGGGGGGTCAACTTATCCTCCAAAGCACCCGAAGGCAGGACAAGAAAAATGGGATGGAAACTAATCAAGGAGAGAAGCAACCTGGAACTAAGGAGAAACTTAACAACGAGGACAATTAGCCAGTGGAACCGCTTGCCACCAGAAGTTGTGGGTGCTCCATCACTGGAGGTTTTTAAGAAGAGACTGGACAGCCATTTGTCTGAAAGGGTATAGGGTCTCCTGCTTGAGCAGGGGGCTGGACTAGAAGACCTCCAAGGTCCCTTCCAGCTCTATGCTGATTTATTTATTTATTCTGGTTAAATTTGCTGCCTCTCTGGTGCTGTCCTGTTTATTTTTCCTTACTCTCTGGAAGTCTGCTGAGTGTTAACTACATGGAGAGCAGCGCCTCCACCTCTTCTCCGTAACAAACAATAATTAACTGAATTCCTCCAGGCCAACCTACTTTCCCGGGAGTATATATATTGCATTTTAGAGCAGTGCCCCTTTCCTTGTGTTTTTCAGAATCTATTTGAGGCATTCAGCTCAAGAAAATGAACATCTCTTAATAATATCACGGCTGAGTTCTTGCCAGCTTTTCGTTCATACCGATGGGAATGTTAGACCACCCCATTTTGTTTTAATGTGTGTTACTGTAACCGTAGATCTGCCCTAAGAAAAAGTTCATTTTTTCCTTTATAGGCACTCCTTGACTTACGACCACAAGGGGGCCTAACATTTCTGTTGCTAAGCGAAACATTTGTTACAGGAGTTTTGTCCCGTTTTACGACTTCTCTGGCCACCGTCGTGAAGTGCATCCCTGCAGTTATTAAGTGAGTCACAAGGTTGTTAAGCGAGTCTGGATTCCCCTTTGACTTTGCTTGTCAGAATGTTGCAAAAGGGGATCACGTGAGCCCCGGAGACACTGCAACCGTCATAAGTACATGCCAGTTGCCAAGCCTCTGAATTTTGATCACGTGACTGTGGGGATGGTGGAAAGGTCGTAAGTGTGAAAAACGGTCATAGGTCACTTTCTTTGAGCGCGTTGTAACCTGGAACGGTCACTAAATGAATTATCAATCATTTGAGAACAAATCAGAGGGGCAGAAATGATAACATTCCTTTTGTCAGAGCTGATGTCAACGGTGCTAACATCGGATGTTTTTTGCATTGACAATAGATGGAAATGTAGCCATCTTCCTTCCTTTCGCTTTTAGAGTTAGATGGTGTTGGGAGGGGGGGGATGTGAATGAGGGTCCAACTAGACATAACAACACTAAACCTAGCGTGAGAATCAAGGTTATTGAGCCCAGAGCTGATAAAGAATTGGTGGGCTGGAGAACGGGAGAGGAAGCCGGCCGTTTCAAGCTAATTGGGGAACGTGATTTATGACTGTTAATTGGAGGAGGGAATTGTGCTTTGATACTAGGTGCCCGGGGGGGGGCGGAATTCAGTTTTTGGCTTCGTTTATGTAAGTGCCGATGTTATGCTACTCGAATAAAAGATTCTTTAAGGTAAACAATCCCTCGAAGTTCTTTTGAAGAGTTTCATCTGTCGGAACCATGACAGCTGAGCTCTCAACCCAGACTGGAACAAGAAGACAAAAGGGGGGCAGATTTTATTCGTAAAGAACCTAGAAATGGAAGTAATTGGGTCAATGGCATGTCTTTGAAGAAGAGGGCCAGGTTTTAAGGAATTAGAACATTTGCATTCCAGAAGAACTTCTTCCAGGTGTAAAACATGGATTGAGGGAATTCGGAGGAGATAAATGCAAACCGATCTGAGTTGGACCATTTCAGTTTCCATTTCAGGGGGTCTTTGGCTGCGTTAGGGCAAAATTCCTGGGATGTGTCCCCCCCCCCCAAAAGTAGAAAAAACAGCTCAGAGTTGGCTGCAAAATATTGATGAGACAAATCACTCCATGCCTTTTGAAACTCCCAGTCCATGTGAGTTCATAACTCCCTTGGGATACGACGCATAACTGCAACTTTCAGGCAATAAAATATGCAAATGAATTTTTCCTTTTTTTTTTTTTTTTTACAGTTCTTAGGAAATAGATAAAATTAAATTGAGCCGAAGCTGTCTTTGATTTAAGCTTTTCCTGTTTCTGCCTGCATTGTGATTTTGGTTTTTTTGGTTTTTTGGTTTTTTAATTGCATGTATGTTTCTCCCACCCCCTGGATGTTTATTTGCTGTGTTTGTATATCACTGGATTTCCCCCCCCCCGACGGATGATAATATAAGCAAATAAAATTAGTAACACTTATGCATAACACTAAAAGCCGTAATCATGCCACTGAAAGAGACTGGGGAAAGTCTGGGAACGGATGGGAAGAAGCAGAGACATAAACCACGAAGAGAGAGAATGAATCTCTTAGTAGATTATCTCATAAACAACTCACAAGAAACCCGAGGAGAAACTTTTTAAAAACATTGAAAGAAACTCGACTTTAAAGAATCCATTTTGCAAGAAGGTGGGTCCTCCTTTGGACAGTCCTCAAGGTCTATGTCAAGTCCAACTGGCCGAAGACCAGGTCCAGGAAGCAAGAGCTAGGTAGAGGTCAGCCCTTCGAGGTAGACCAGAGAAGGGAAGCCATTCCATGGACTGTAGGTTGGGAATACTATTTCGGTAAAACTATAATTACTCTTTTATTCGCTCCTTTCCTGCTTCTCGTTCTTGTATTGATTTTTTTTTTTTGCACTCGTGACCCTTCGCAGTAATAATATTGGGTAAATATCAGGGATCGTTTGCGAGCTTCGGGCCTCCAAGCATAGGATATTAATTACCGAATATGTAAAGAAGAGGGAGTCAAGCTGTTCTCCAAAGTGCCTGAAGGCAGGACAAGAAGCAACGGATGGAAACTAATCAAAGAGGGAAGCAACCTGGAACCAAGGAGGAATTTCCTATCATCCATCCATCCATCCATCCATCCATCCATCTATCTATCTATCTATCTATCTATCTATCTATCTATCTATCTATCTATCTATCTATCTATCTATCTATCTATCTATCTATCTATCTATCTATTATCTATCTATCTATCTATCTATCGATCTATCTATTATCGATCTATCTATCTATCTATCTATCTATCTATCGATCTATCGATCTATCTATTATCGATCTATCTATTATCTATCTATCTATCTATCTATCTATCTATCGATCTATCTATCTATCGATCGATCGATCGATCGATCGATCTATTATCTATCTATCTATTATCTATCTATCGATCTATCTATTATCGATCTATCTATTATCGATCTATCTATCTATCTATCTATCTATCTATCGATCTATCTATCTATCGATCTATCTATCTATCTATCTATCTATCTATCTATCTATCTATCTATCTATCTATCTATCTATCTATCTATCTATCTATCTATCTATCTATCTATCTATCTATCTATCTATCTATCTATCTATGCCACTCGCCTTCCCTGCTGTTTTTTCCTTTTTAAATGAGCGTCATCTTTTTATCTTCCCAAAAATATCCCGTTTGGAGAGACCCCGCCGGAGATATAATGATCGGCGTTATGCATTTATTCAAAAGACACGTCAGGAAGAGATGTTTAAAATATTGATTCTCTTTGCAATGCTGCCGGCAGCGTTTTTTTTCTTTTTTCTTTTTAAAATGCTCTTTTATGTTAGCTAGGTGGTTGATGGCAGGAAGGGGTGGATGCTTGGATGGAAATTGCCGGATTCTTCTTAGGATATGCAAATCAGATTGTTCTGTAAATAGTCCTTAGGAGGGACAGCAAGCGGAACGGGACTGAATCAAATTCTGGAGATAAAGAACCGTCCTCAAGAAGAGAAGAAATGCAGCCGGCCGTTGCAAAAGAAGCTTTATTTATTTGTTTTTAATTAAATACAGGTGGTCCTCCGACGTACGACCACAATCGAACCCAAAATCTCTGCCGCTAAGCGAGACAATTGTCAAGCGAGTTTTGCCCCATTTTACAACCTTCCTTGCTGCAGTCGTTAAGTGAATCACTGCAGTCGTTAAGTTAGTAACCCGGTTGTTAAGTGAATCTGGCTTCCCTATCAGCTTTGATGTCGGAAGGTCGTAACCCCGGGAAGTTGCAACTGTCATAAGTACATGCCAGTTGCCAAGCCTCTGAATTTTGATCACATGACCATGGGGATGCTGCAGCTGTCATAAATATGAGTAACCCGGTTGCTAAGTGAACCTGGCTTCCCTATCAGCTTTGATGTCGGAAGGGTGCAAAAGGGGATTGCGTAACCCCGGGAAGTTGCAACTGTCATAAGTACATGCCAGTTTCCAAGCATCTGAATTTTGATCACGTGACGTGGGGATGCTACAAAGGTTATAACTGTGAAACACGGTCATAAGTCACTTTTTTTCAGTGCCGTTGTAACTTTGAACGAACTTTTGCGAGTCCAGGATTATCTGTACGGCAGATAATTTATTAGGAATGTTAAAGCCGAGCGTTAAAAGTGTTCCACGGCCTCTTCGGTGTCTCCATTGCTACAGAGAGCGGTTTGCTTATTTAAAATATTTCTATTATGCTTGTCTGCCTTGCAGGAGACTCGGAAGTTACCTGACTGTGAAAATTTATGCATAGCAAAGAGAAGATTCTTTTGTGGAGGCAGTTTTGACATGCAAAGACGCCGGAAGGCTCTGGATGAAAGGATTGTTGTCGAATCTTCAGGGGTTCGGCGGCTGCTCATTTAAATATTATTACACATTTAATGTTGGAGCTGCTGCTTGTTACTGTCTTGGATTCTCCCCAAGAGTTGGCTTGATTGAATGTTGGAATTACAGGTGGTTGTCGACTTCATTTAGAGACCGTTCGAAGTTAGAACCGCATTGAAAAAAGTGATTTATGGAGATTTTCCAAACATCCCCAGGGTCACCTGATCAAGATTCAGACACTTGGCAACTGACTCACATTTGTGATGGTTGCGGTGTTCCAGGATCGTGTGGTTCCCCTTTTGGGACCTTCTGACATGCCTTCGACCACTATACCACTATGCCCTTGCCTCCTTCCTAGGGCCGAGAGAGGGTGACTGGGCCAGGCTCACCTAGGTGGCTTCAAGGTTAAGGCAGGTACTAGAACTCCCAGTCTCCTGGTTTCTAGCCTGGGTGCCTTCGACCACTATACCACTATGCCCTTGCCTGCTTCCTAGGGCCGAGAGAGGGTGATTGGGCCAGGCTCACCCATTTAGCTTCATGGCTAAGGCAGGTACTAGAACTCCCAGTCTCCTGGTTTCTAGCCTGGGTGCCTTCGACCACTATACCACTATGCCCTTGCCTCCTTCCTAGGGCTGAGAAAGGGAGACTGGCCCAGGCTCACCCAGTTGGCTTCAAGGTTAAGGCAGGTACTATAACTCCCAGTCTCCTGGTTTCTAGCCTGGGTGGCTTCGACCACTATACCACTGTGCCCTTGCCTCCTTCCTAGGGCCGAGAGAGGGTGACTGGGCCAGGCTCATCCAGTTAGCTTCATGGCTAAGGCAGGTACTATAACTCCCAGTTTCCTGCTTTCTAGCCTGGGTGCCTACGACCACCATACCAAACTGGTTCTCTAGCATTATTTGCAACATATAACAGTCTACAATTGAAAAAAAACACACCCCTGTTTCCTCAACGGAAGGAACGTTTGCAACGTGGAGGACGTGTCTTTGGGCGCTTTGCCGAATCCAGCAGCTGTATGAACGGCCTCCGTTTAGCGTATTTTTTTCTCGTGGCCTTGCTCCCCCCCCCCCGTCTTAAAGGATGCTCCCTCGACAGGGAGGCAAACACAGAGCTGGTGTTCCCCAAAGCCAGGAAAATCCTCTCAACCATTACTGATAAGATTTGATTGCTGCAAGAAAGAAAAAAATAAATAGCTTGCCGGGGAAAGGATCCCATGTGATACAGCAGGCTCGTTTAAAATATTTCTCTATTTATGTGGCAGAGGCTCCTTCCTCCATGCGCCGGCGCATCGGGGTGCAGTGGCCCAGAGGGAAACTGGTGGTATGCTAATGGTCCGCAGAAAGGGTGCCCTGTGGCGCAGAACATTTTAAGCAGGGCACCAAGCTGAGTGCATCTCGGTGGGAGTTGACTCTAAGCAACGCTGTCTCTCCCCGCCGCAACGCTTTAAAGTATCTGGCATCGCCGGTTCCTTGAGGGCTATTCACTCCTATATTTATTTATGAATTTACTCATTGGTATACATTAAAACAGAATGCGTTTCTTCGTTTTCCCCAAAGGAAGGTATGAACCCGCCATATATATATATTTCCATGGCAACTTTAGTAGGAAAAAGGAGGAGAAGGAAGAACAATAAAAAATCTGAGCTGGCTTGCAACTTGGGCATCTTAGCAGAAGACCTAACAGAGGTGAGGGAGAAACAAGGGACCATTTGCTGGACCTTTGTGGGCCCTTTCTTTCTGGAGCCCTTTGAGGCAAGACAAGACGCAACGGATGGAAACTAACCAAGGAGAGAAGCAACCTAGAACTAAGGTAGAAATTTCCTGAGGGAAGAAATTCATCAATGGTACGGCTGGCCTTCAGAAGTTATGGGTGCTCCATCGCCGGAGGTCTTCCAGAAGAAATTGGACAACAATTTGTCTGAAATGATATAGGTTTCCTTCTTGAGCAGGGGGTTGGACTAGAAGACCTCCAAGGCCCCTTCCAACTCTGTTATTCTATTATTCTGAATAGCTTGCCCTCAGAAGTTGTGGGTGCTCCATCACCGGAGCTCATAATGGTCACAAGTCCCTTTTTTCAGTGCTATTGTAACGTTGAATGGTCTCTAAGCAAACCATTGTAAGTCGAGGATTACCTGTATCTCAAACTTGGAGAGAAATTTGTGCCAGGATAATAATAATACGTCTCTTTATGAATGCTGAGCAATTCGTTGGCACAACATTATTGTCTATTTCCCTGAGCCAGCAGTGTGCAGCAGCAGCCAAAAAAGCAAATACAGTCCTGGGTTGTATAAACAGAGGCATAGAATCAAGATCACACGAAGTACTAGTACCGCTTTATAAAACCCTAGTAAGACCCCACCTGGAATACTGCAGCCAATTTTGGTCACCATATCACAAAAAAGATGTTGGGAGTTTGAAAAAAATTCAGAGAAGAGCAACTAAGATGATCCAAGGCCTGGAGACTAAAACATACGAAGAACGGCTGCGGGACTTGGGTTTGGCTAGTCTAAAGAAAAGAAGAAATAGAGGAGACATGATAGCAGCGTTCCAGTATCTGAGGGGCTGCCACAAGGCAGAGGGGGTCACATTATTCACCAAAGCACCAGAGGGCAGGACGAGAAACAATGGTTGGAAACTGACCAAGGAGTGAAGCAACCTGGAATTAAGGAGAAACTTCTTAACAGTGAGGACAATCAACCAGTGGAACAGCTTGCCTCCAGAAATCGTGGGCGCTCCATCACCGGAGGTTTTTAAGAAGAGGCTAGACAGTCATTTGTCTGAGATGGTATCGGTTCTCCTGCTTGAGCAGAGGGGCTGGACTAGAAGACCTCCAAGGTCCTTTCCAGCTCTATTCTATTCTATTCTAAAGTATCCCAAACACCTGGTTCATACATACACCCATCCTGTTTCATCCTAAGAGAACTGGGTTCAAAAAGTTGACATTAAGAATAGGCAACACCAAAGTTAGGGAGTTTTACTGGCTGGAGGCAAAATGCTTTACTCATAATGCTGCGCAATGTTTAAAGAGTAACTAACATGATGTTTACGACTCTCAAAATATGTCTGAAGGGGAACAAGCTGTTGGTTGATGGGAATTACATTTTTTCAGTATGTTCCTCTTGTAGGCGGCTTGACCCAGTTGTGTGGAGGTGTGTCAAGGTGTTGAAATGGTGGAATGCAGGTAACTAATTTACCAAGAGGGTTCCTGTTTTATTTCAGGACTAGCCACTTACTTTGGCTGAGGAACTTTCCTCTTAAGCCTCTTTGTTGAACTGCCTGCATCCTTTCCAACACCATGAGATTATGAAGGTAGGCAAAGCCGAAGAGCCAAAACTGGCTTCTGAAGACAAAAAATTCTCTCAGGATGCCTGTGGAGATTCTCCATCGTCCAGCTCATGGTTTTCCCAGAGGTGTTTTTCCAAAAGGCAACTTTAAGAAACGTCTATGGGGATTCTCAGTCACCCAGGTCATACTTGTCCCGAAGATGCTTCTTTATTTTCCTTTTCCCACGAGGCAACTGGACTTTGTTTTTCTTTGAAGACGTTTCACTTCTCATCCAAGAAACTGAGCAACATAGTATGTGCAGTACAATGCAGTGAGCCATGCACAGATCTGTACATTGGGGAAACGAAACAACCACTTCATAAACGCCTGGCGCAACATAGGAGAACAAACCCATCAGGACAAGATTCAGCCGTCCATCTTCATTCAAAAGGCAAAGGCCGTTCTTTCGAAGACAGCAAAGTCCACATCTTGGACAGAGGGGACCTCTGGCTTGAAAGAGGGGTCCAAGAGGCCATCTAGGTCCAAATTGAACAGCCCTCTCTCAACAGAGGGGGAGGGATAGGACACCACCCATCTCCTCTGTACAACACAGTCCTTTCAGCAGTTCCCAGAAGGCTCCACACCCATTTACACCACTCAGGTGACCCTGAGGACACAGGTAAACCTCCAGGTGGCCTCAATGACAAAGAAGGCAAATGACCAGCTGTCTGCAAGGAGTATAAATCCTTCCACTCCCCACCATCCAGTCAAGAGCTGAAGAAGCTTCTTGGATGAGAAGCGAAACGTCTTCAAAGAAAAACAAGAAAGCCCAGTTGTCTGTTTAAAAAGCACCTTCGGGGTCACAGCGGTACAATGCACATTAAAAAAAGGCAGAGTTTTGATAAAACTTCGATAAATTCCTTAATGCCAAGAAAGCCTGTTTTTCTTCCACCGGGCTAAATCTCCCTGAAGCAGAAACATCTTAGTTCAAAATATATTAGAATTTTTCTCTTTCCAATTATAGAAACATAAGATTTGTTGACAAAACACTGTGGGAAGTAGAAGGCAAATCAATGCACCCTCCCTAGCAACTGTGTTAAAAATTGCGGGCGATGTTCGGAACCTTAAAAGAGAAAAACAGAGTAGAGCAAAGACGTTAAAACCTTCAAAGATTTGTAACACCATTTTTGTTGTTGCTGGATACAAAAAAAAAAAAGAATACATTTTTGCTGCAGCGTGTGTAAAATAGCACTGCTGTTTTGCACGAATGAATGCAAAAAAACCTGGTAATTCCTCCTCCAGTTAGAAGCTACTATCTTTGCATTTAGGGTTATTTATAGAAGTTCCACTGCAGATTTATTTTCGTGGAAATAAGCAATAAATGTAATGAAGGCTTAGGCAAGAATGACAAACAGGCTGTGTGAGAATTGGATGCTGGACAATTTTTTTTGTGGTCCATATATTTTATTGGGCCATTGGTGATGTCATCAGAGTAGCTTGGAAAATATTTATCTAGCAAGAGAACGATACATTCACCCAAATGTTTTGTTGGTTTTGATCTAGAACATTTTACAAATGAAGTTTGAAATAGGAGACAAAGGTGTTGTCTGAATGTTTTTACATCTCTCAGACACCCGGCTTAATAGTAGTAACTGTGGGAGGGATCTCTGAGTGGACAATCGCTTAAATAGGAGCCAGCCGTGTGCTGCAGCTGCCAAAAAAGCCAATACAGTGCTAGGCTGCATTAACAGAGGGACAGAATCAAGATTCACGTGAAGTATTAATACCACTTTACAAGGCCTTGGTAAGGCCACACTTGGAATACGGCATCCAGTTTTGGTCACCACCACGATGTAAAAAAGATGTTGAGACTCTAGAAAGAGAGCAGAGAAGAGCAACAAAGATGATTAGGGGACTGGAGGCTGAAACATATAAGGAACGGTTGCTGGAATTGGGCATGTCTAGTTTAATGAAGAGAAGGACAAGGGGGGACATGATAGCAGTCTTCCAATATCTCAGGGGCTGCCCCAAAGAAGAGGGAGTCAAGCGATTCTCCAAAGCCCCTGAAGGCAGGACAAGAAGCAACAGATGGAAACTAATCAAAGAGAGAAGCAACCTAGAACTAAGGAGAATTTTTTTGACAGTGAGAACAATTAACCAGTGAAATAGCTTCTCTCCAGAAGTGGTGGGTTGCTCCATCAGTGGAGGTTTTTAAGAAGAGACTGGACAACCCTTTGTCTGAAATGGTATAGGGTTTCCTGCCTGAGCAGGGGGTTGGACTAGATGACCTCCAAGGTTCTGTTCTACTCTACTCTACTCTACTCTACTCTACTCTACTCTACTCTACTCTACTCTCCATTGCATTGCATTGCATTGCATTGCATTGCATTCCATTCCATTCCATTCCATATTTCTTTAATGAGTGTCTTTTCCTTCCAAGATAAAAGAGTGATTGCCATATTGAAAACAGGTTCTAGATAGAATGAAAAAATGGAAATGTGGCCATTGAGATATAGTGACATTTTCTATATGAACCAGTTTACTTCTCACCCCCAGCCCACTGTGCCATCATGTTTTTCCCCACCTAGATTATTTTTCAAAATTTATTACTACGGTTGCAGTTATTTTGCACCGTAGATGATTTTGTCACCACCACACTGGACTTCCCTAACTCTTCATTGAATTTTACTAGAGCTTCAGTTATTTATTCCTAGGGGCTTAGCCCGGATGCAGCTGGTTGTGTGACGCAAAACACAACACACTTGCAGCTTGTTAAAAGCATCTGTTGGTCACCCACACTCTGGAACCGAGTTTGAAAAATTGCTGGATCCCATTTAAAGGTCTGTCTCAGTGGATCAGCTGTTTATCTTGCAGGTCCCTGGTGTTGTTTTAGGATTTGTGAGCCTTCCTGTAGTCTGCTTTCAGAAGGAAGTCTGGTTTATGTGTTATACTGCAAATATTACATTAAAAAAACAAAAAAATAAGACAGCACTACTTGGGCCATTCAGTATCCTGGAAAAACGTGACTTTTTTCTCCGAACTGCTGAGCTTTGCTTGAACTGACAAACGGTCTACAGATTTTTCTAAGTTCTCTACAGCTTCTTTAGAGCTATGAGTTAGTCTTTTAATTATGGAACAGTATTCAGCGTCTAAAACATCCCGAATAAAAAATATGAGCTCTCCTCTCCTCTCCTCCCCTCCCCTCCTCTCCTTGCATCCTGTTTCCTTTCCTTTCCTTTCCTCATTTCCTTTCCTTTCATTTCATCCTGTCTCCTCTCCTCTCCTTTCCTTCCATCCCCTTTCCTTTCCTTTCCTTTCCTTTCCTTTCCTTTCCTTTCCTTTCCTTTCCTTTCCTTTCCTTTCCTTTCCTTTCCTCATTTCATTTCATCCTGTCTCCTCTCCTCTCCTTTTCTTCCATTTCATTTCATCCTGTCTCCTCTCCTCTCCTTTTCTTCCATCCTCTTTCCTCTCCTCTCCTCTCCTCTCTTCTTCTCCTCTCCCCTCTCTTCTCCTTTCTTTTTTCTTTTCTTTTCTTCTCTTCTCCTCTCCTCTCCTCTTTTCTTCTCCTCTCCCCTCCCTTCTCCTTTCTTTTCTTCTCTTCCCTTCTCCTCTCCTCTCCTTCCTCTCCTCTCTTTTCTTTTCTTCTCCTCTCCTCTCCTCTCCTCTCTTCTCCTCTCTTTTCTTCTCTCCTCCTCCTCTCCTCTCTTCCCCTCCCCCCTCTCATCTTAATTCAGATCCCCTCAAAGCATCCTATTAAGAGCCAAGTAGCTAATATTCTCCACACAAAATGACATCCTCAGCAGAGCCCTCTGTGACCTCCCCAGCGCAGCTGCTGCACACCACGGCAGGGCCCTGATTTACTCAGTTGCCACAGAAATCCACAGGACCCCAGTGGTCATTAAACAGCCATTTAATTGAGCCTCTCCCAACCAGGTCTGATATTTTCCGACATGCTTGGGAGACGACTCTCCTGGAATCCTTTCACTGCAATAGGAACGGAAGGATCCAGCCCATCACGGATGGATCCGGTGAGCAGCGTGGTGAGGAAAAAACACTCAGCCCCACTACCTTTTTCTTCCACCAATGACAGGGAGGAGGAATCACGTAGGAGGTGACAAGGGGAAGCCAGGAAACAGGCCGAATTTGCTGCTTGTTTCTCCAGGCCAGCCGAAAACGGTTGCTAAGAGACATGCCTATAAGGAGAGCGGGAATTGGAAGATCCATCATGGACACGGGAGCAGACAGTCCAATATCGTGGCGGGCACCCGTGTGTCCCCAAGAATCTCCCTCGACGGCCTTCCGCATCACTCGATTCTCAGTGATAAACTTGGTTTAATCTTAAATAATAATAATAATAACAATAATAATAATAACAGAAAGCTGGCATGCTGCAAACATTCTGCTACAAATAGTCTCAACCTTTGTTTGCCCCCAAAACGCCTCTGGGGTCTGGTGCAGGATGCAAAGTCGTCCTGGCTAGAAAATAGCAAAGGGGGCATGGCTGCCACTTGGAGTTTGGTTTGGAAATGGGGCCGAACAAAACGCCGAGGAAACAGGGATCCTTTTCTGCTCTTGGAAAGCGCAGCCTCACCGGGTTGACTTTGATCAATGGCGTTTCGGGAGGAGAAGATCAAAAGGAGAGGTTTAAATAACCGCACCAGGAGAGCAGGGGAAAAAAAAAAAAACCCTCAAAACCAGCTGTTGGGTTTGGGCACGGTTATTCTCCCGATATGTTGGCAGTTGGTTTAATCAAAGAAAATTGCAAGCTGATACGTGTCAAAATACGCGGTATTAAATGCATCTACAACTTTAGTTAGTGGGTTGAGGGTCGACGAGTTGGACACAACCGCTCACAACCGCACGGACAGACGCCCCCCCTCCCCCCAATCTTGACCTGTCCCTTACGACGATCTCGGACATCTTGAAAGATGCCGTGCAGGTAGCCCTTGTCGTATGGCCACAGCTGAGCCCAAAATTTCTCTTGCTAAGCGTGACTGTTGTTAAGTGAGTTTTGCCCCGTTTTACGACCTTTCTGGCCACAGCGGTTAAGTGAATCACTGCAGGTTAAGTGAGTAACACGGTCGTTAAGTGGAATATGGCTTCCCCCACTGGCTTTGCTCGTCAGAAGGTCGCAAAAGGGGAATCACGTGACCCCCGGGACAATGCAACTGTCATAAGTACATGCCAGTTGCCAGGCCTCTGGATTTTGATCACGTGACCATAAGGATGCTGCAAGTGTAAGTGTAAAAAATGGAGGAGGAGGAGGAGGAGGAAAACTGTGGGGTCCTTGGTGCTCTCTGAGCTTGCTTGTTTTCTTGCAGGCATTTCATTACACAAACTAGGTAACATCATCAGTGCTAGGAGGAAGTGGGGTTATTGGGGAGAAGGAGGAGGAGGAGGAGAAGGAGGAGGAGGAGGAGGAGAAGGAGGAGGAGGAGGAGGGGGGAGGGGGAGGAGGAGGAGAATTGTGGGGTCCTTGGTGCTCTCTGAGCTTGGTTGTTTTCTTGCACATGTTTCATTACCCAAACTAGTTGATATCAATGCTAATCTAGACTAATGAAATGTCTGCAAGAAAACAACCAACTCAGAGAGCACCAATGACCCCTCATTTCACTAGCACTGATGATGTTACCTAGTCGGGTCATGAAACGTCTGCAAGAAAACCATTAAGCTCAGAGAGCACCAAGGACCCCACAGCTCCTCCTCCTCCTCCTCCTCCTCCTCCCTTCTAGCACTGATGATGTTACCTAGTTGGGTCATGAAACGTCTGCAAGAAAACCACCAAGCTCAGAGAGCACCAAGGACCCCTCATGTCAACCCTGAGCTACAAATATTCTCCTTCATTGGTCTTACGAGCACGCTTGGTCCCTGAAGATTTTCTCCTGCTGCAAACATTTTAGTTTTCTTCCACTTGTGTTTGAAGGACTTTCAAACTTCAGTTTAAGCCTTTCAATCTTCTTTTAATTAATTTTCTCCTACAGATTGCTTCCGTGTTTATTTACTTTACTTTTAATTTTCCCGTGGTTTCTCGGCTCTTCTTAAAAAAGAGCTCATATTTCTTTTCTTGTTATTTTTTCCTCTCTTTGCTAACACTCTGGATTAAGATATCATCCCTTGCTTCACGTTGAGAGTCTACATTCATTCATGACACCTTCTTGATGTTGTTGCCTAAGGCTTTTATCCTCAGTTTTTCTCTCATTATCCTGATAGCTTCTTCTGAAACCTATTTGAATCTTTCCGTCTTTGAAATTCCCAGCTAGCTCAAATTTGGGGAGTATTTTAGGCTTTCATGATGTCTTTATTATTATTATTTTTTGCCGTAGCTTGTCAAACTCCTTTGTGCATAAAATCAGTGTAGGGACTCTTGTTCCTTACCCGGATTTTATATTGACTGAATGTCCCCCGTATCAAACATTTCTGGCATGTTTAATCTCTTTAATTTTCAATGTTTGGATGCCAATAATTCATGGCGCCTTCCATAATCAGCAGCTGGAATTACCCTGGATTGCCATTCACAATTTTCTTTCTCATTAGGTGCAATAATTTTATTCTGACATTGTCTGCTAAATAGGTGGCCGTTCAGAGAGTCTGCATTTATATGGCTTGCAGTACGTCTTGGTGATAAACAGGGAATATATCCCAAAGGTGCTTTTTCAAAAGGCTACTGGATTTTCTTGGTTTTTTTCCTTGAAGACATTTTGCTTCTCATCCAAGAAGCTTCTTCAGTTCTGACTGAATGGTGGGGAATGGAAGGATTGATATTCCTTGGAGTCATCTGGTCGTTAGTACTCTCTCTGAGAGCCATTGAGGCCACTTGGAGGTTTATCTGTGCCCTCAGGGTCTCCTGAGTGGTGCAAATGGGTGTGGAGCCTTCTTGGAACTGCTGAAAGGACTGTGTTGTTAACAAGAGATAAGTGGTGTTGCATTCTTCCCCCTCTGTTAAGATAGGGCTACTCAGTCTTAATGTAGCACTCAGAAAGAGAAGGATAGTTTAATGAAGAGAAGGACGAGGGGGGACATGATAGCAGTGTTCCAGTATCTGAGGGACTGCCCCAAAGAAGAGGGAGTCAAGCTATTCTCCAAAGCACCTGAAGGCAGGACAAGAAGCAATGGAGGCAAACTAACCAAGGAGAGAAGCAACCTAGAACTAAGGAGAAACTTCCTGACAGTTAGATCAATTAACCAGTGGAACAACCTGCCTCCAGAAGCTGTGAATGCTCCAACACTGGAAGTTTTTAAGAAGAGACTGGACAGCCATTTGTCTGAAATGGTATAGGGTTTCCTGCCTGAGCAGGGGGTTGGACTAGATGACCTCCAAGATCCCTTCCAACTTTTTTATTATTATTATTATTATTATTATTATTATTATTATTATTATTATTATTATTATTATTATTATTATTATTATTATTATTATTACTATTACTACTACTACTACTACTACTACTACTACTACTACTACTACTACTACTACTACCACCACCACCATGGCCTGGATGACTGAGACTCTCCATAGACATCAAAAGAGAATGCACTTCACAAAATTCATTTAACCTATCGCCTACACTACTCTGTTTATGCAACTCAATTCTTCCTATAACTCCAAATTCCTCTGGTAGTCATCCTGACCAGTGGTATTCTGGGAATCGTAGTCCAATAAAGAGCACCATGCTCCAAGTTAAATCACAGTAGCCTTCCAGTCTCCAAAACTGGTTATGGTGGAAGAACAGTTAACTCGCTTCTATTTTGATATAATTTACACCACTTTATACTATCTGCACACCTTTCTCTGTAGTGCTTACGCAAGAAGAGAAAGACATGTCAAGTTAGCCATCGTATTTGTTTCTCCCTGTGGGTTGGATATATTCCCTAATAAAAAGGAGAACGTTGTAGGCGTTATCTAAGGAATTACCAAATCTATAACACAAAAACAAGAATAATGCAATATGCATTAGAGCAGGGGTCTTCAAACTTGGCCCTTTTATGACTTGTGGACTTCAACTCCCAGAATTCCTCAGCCAGGCATGCATGCCTGGCTGAGGAATTCTGGGAGTTGAAGTCCACAAGTCATAAAAGGGCCAAGTTGGAAGACCCCTGTCTTAAATCTAACAAACAAAATGGAGGCTGGCTGAGGAATTCTGGGAGCTGAAGTCCACAAGTCATAAAAGGGCCAAGTTTGAAGACCCCTGTCTTAAATCTAACAAACAAAATGGAGGCTCGCTGAGGAATTCTGGGAGTTGAAATCCACAAGTCATAAAAGGGCCCAGTTTGAAGACCCCTGTCTTAAATCTAACAAACAAAATGGAGACTGGCTGAGGAATTCTGGGAGCTGAAGTCCACAAGTCATAAAAGGGCCAAGTTGGAAGACCCCTGTCTTAAATCTAACAAACAAAATGGAGGCTGGCTGAGGAATTCTGGGAGCTGAAGTCCACAAGTCATAAAAGGGCCAAGTTTGAAGACCCCTGTCTTAAATCTAACAAACAAAATGGAGGCTCGCTGAGGAATTCTGGGAGTTGAAATCCACAAGTCATAAAAGGGCCCAGTTTGAAGACCCCTGTCTTAAATCTAACAAACAAAATGGAGACTGGCTGAGGAATTCTGGGAGCTGAAGTCCACAAGTCATAAAAGGGCCAAGTTGGAAGACCCCTGCATTAGACAAAACTAAGGCCAGACCACCTACAAAATGAATTGAAGTCAAGGAGGCCTACTCCCATATAAATAAATATCTCGGTTACGGGTGGATTTGGGTCTTTTTTTTTTTTACTCTTTTTGTTTCAAGGACATAAAGGACTCCACATTTCAGGGAGTAGAAAACAGAAGTACTAGAATTTAGGCGATTTAGCAAACTTTAATTTTCAGGGGGGAAAAACTAGTAATGCTGCGTAGGCAGGAGGCATTTATTTATGACTTTCTTCACATGATTTATGGCCCTACCAATCATAGACTCTGGTCTGCTTGCAGTAAAAAAAAGAATCCTCCAGAGTTTTAAAGAAATAGGAAAGGCATGCTTAAAATTAAACCCTGATCCAGAAAGCACTTTAGTTTTCCATAAATATCAGAATACCAGAAATACTCCAGAAGAGAGGATTCCAGCTATTGCTTCTCCCCAGCAGAATTATTTTCTAAACGGCTTCAACCAAAGCAAAAAACATAACTCTGAATTTCTCACAAGGTCATGAGCTACTATTGCAGAATGGGATGCAAAGGAGAGAAAAGCCACAGACGCTCGGCACGAATTTAGAGAATCAACTTGCATTCATTCCAGTAGAATAGAGAGAGAGATATAAAAATGAGGGTCAACTGGCAATGCAACACCTCATTTTGTTTGTAGGTGTGGCCAGCTTTTTTTTTTTTAAAAAAAATCTTTTTGTGGGGCTTTAGAACAGTTATGGCTTTCATAACACCATCCTTATGTATCGTTCTGAACTGGGGTGTTGCAGTGCTTATAATGCAGTATTGCAGGCTGACTCTGCCCACTGCCAGCAGTTCGATCCTGACGGGCTCAAGGTTGACTCGGCCTTCCATCCTTCCGAGGTCGGTAAAATGAGGACCCAGATAGTTGGGGGCAACAGGCTGACTCTGTAAACCTCTTAGAGAGGGCTGTAAAGCACTGTGGAGTGGTATATAAGTCCAAGTGCTATTGCTATCTTTCCTTCCTTCCTTCCTTCCTTCCTTCCTTCCTTCCTTCCTTCCTTCCTTCCTTCCTTCCTTCTTTCCTTCCTTCCTTCCTTCCTTCCTCCCTCCCTCCCTCCCTCCCTCCCTCCCTCCCTTCCTTCCTTCCTTCCTTCCTTCCTTCCTTGGTGGCACAGTGGTTGGAATGCAATACTGCAGGCTGACTCTGCCCACAGTCAGGAGTTCGATCCTGACCGGCTCAAGGTTGACTTGGCCTTCCATCCTTCCGAGGTCGGTAAAATGAGGACCCAGATTGTTGGGGGTGATATGCTGACTCTGTAAACCGCTTAGAGGGGGCTGTAAAAAAGCACTGTGAAGCGGTATATAAGTCTAAGTGCTGTTGCTATCGCTATCATTCTCTGAGGCAAGTCAGCCCTGTCAGTGGCCTTCATTAACACCAGCCATGTAGATCTCCTAAACTTCCATTTTCTATTTTCAGAACTGTAAACAAATGGTGGAAATGCTTTTTTTCCTCCTTCGTTTTTTCCCTCTTTGGGTTGTTTTTTTTTGGGGGTGGTGGTGGAAAAATCATTGATTCTCCCACCCAATGGGTGACTTATACCATTAATGTAATTTTGGTGATGGAAGAGACCACAGCCATCGTCTGCTTGTGTTATTGAGTATCCCGGTATATAATGGGACATTTTGCTTTGAAGAACATCAATAATTTCAACATCAAGAACTGAAGAAGCTTCTTGGATGAGAAGTGAAATGTTTTCAAGGAAAAAAAACAAGAAAGTCCAGTTGTTTTTTTGAAAAAAAAAAACTTCTTTGTGTCAACATCAAAATGTTGCTTAGCTTTAGTAAAGTTAGCACTGTCTTCATTTATTGCCTCTTTGACCATTCTATGTCTACCATTTCTTGGCTGCAGTCCCCACAGATGGGGACTGCAGCCAAGAAATTAAAGGACGCTTGCTCCTGGGGAGGAAAGCTATGGCAAATTTAGACAGCATACAAAAAAGCAGAGACGTCACCCTGCCAACAAAAGTACGTATAGTCAAGGCCATGGTTTTCCCAGTTGCAATGTAGGGTTGTGAAAGTTGGACCATAAGAAAGGCTGAGCGTAAAAGAATGGAGGCCTTTGAACTCTGGTGCTGGAGAAGACTCCTGCCAGTCCCCTGGACTGCAAGGCGATCAAACCGGTCAGTCCTAGAGGAGATCAACCCCGACTGCTCTTTAGAAGGCCAGATCCTGAAGTGGAAACTCAAGTACTTTGGCCATCTAATGAGAAGGAAGGACTCACTGGAGAAGAGCCTAATGCTGGGAAAGATTGAGGGCAAGAGAAGGAGGGGACGACAGAGAATGAGGTGGCTGGATGGAGTCACTGAAGCAGTAGGCGGGAGCTTCAATGGACTCCAGAAGACGGTAGAGGACAGGAAGGCTTGGAGGAACGTTGTCCACGGGGTAACGATGGGTCGGACACGACTTTGCAACTAACAACAACATGTCTACCATTTTTCTTGAGGACATTTTGTCATCCCAGATTTCTTCTGAGCACAGGCTGTGCCAGTACTTTCCTTCCCTTCCCTTCCATTCAATTTCATTGCCGCCGCATTTTCTAAAAAAGGACTTTTATGTCAATATCTAGCAAAATACTTTGGAATAACCTGAATCTGATTCGCTGGCGTTTGGTAGCACGGGACCAAATTTAATCAGGATAAAAGAAAGAGTTCGAAGCTTAACGAACACTAGGACAGTCAGGGGAAAAAAAAGTGGACAAATCCCCAAAGCTCATTTTTCCAAATCCTATGGAGATGTTTATTATCAAGTGGAATAATCAGTTGATCAAGTAGACAATATGAAGCAGAACTATAATGTTAAACTAGGTAGATATTTTTTTAAAAATAATTATTATTATTATATTAGATGTTCCCTCCTGGATACCAGTTCAGAAATGTGCTATTTGATAACCATTCTGTCCACTTTCTTATCTACTTTAATGGGCCATATTTTAGGATTGGGTGCCACTCAGAATTCTTCAGCATTAGTGTTATAAACACGGCAAACAAATTAATACGTTCTTCCGTTGGGTTTCTGCTGGCTTTTAAGAATAAAACCCATAAAAAATTGTGTATGATGTTAATGGAAGTTGTGCAAGACTTTGACTGATTAAATCCCAACTGTGCTTCAGTATACCGAGCTTCTTCAATGCACATTTTCCCAGCACAAAGTTATTTTCTTAAACAAACAAACCCTACCACTGTTTGCATATAACTTTTTTTTTTCCAGAGACTTCTGTTGCAGCAGATGTTTGAAAGAGATTAATGCTAGGCAGGGACTCTGAAAAAAAATCTAGAATTCTCCAAGCACCACAGAGAGCGAATCTCTATTTTCAACACAATACTTTCATATATATATAAAACACATCTATATCAATCTATCTCTGTCTCAATTTCTCTCTCTCTTTATTTTTTCTCTCTCTCTCCTTCTCATCTATCTTTTTGTCTCTATGTATCTATCCATCCATCCATCTCTCTCTCATCTATCTATCTATCTATCTATCTATCTATCTATCTATCTATCTATCTATCTATCTATCTATCTATCTATCTATCTATCTATCTATCTATCTATCTATCTATCTATCTGTCTGTCTATCTATTTATCTATCTTTTATCTATCTACCTATCTATCCATCTATCTTTTATCTACCTACCTACCTACCTACCTACCTACCTACCTACCTACCTACCTACCTACCTACCTACCTACCTACCTATCTATCTATCTATCTATCTATCTATCTATCTATCTATCTATCTATCTATCTATCTATCTATCTATCTATCTATCTATCTATCTATCTACCTACTTACCTACCCACCCACCCATCCATCTATCTGCCACTTCCGGAAGTCCGTTCTGGGCCTGGGCAACAAGAAATTAGCTACCGGTTCTGCTGAACTGGTGTGAACTGGCTGAATCCCAACACTGTATCTCTCTATCTCTCCATCTCTCTATCTCTCTATCTCTCTGTCTCTCTATCATCTCTCTATCTCTCTGTCTCTGTCTCTGTCTCTATCTCTATCTATCTATCTATCTATCTATCTATCTATCTATCTATCTATCTATCTATCTATCTATCTATCTATCTATCTATCTATCTATCTATCTATCTATCTATCTATCTATCTATCTATCTATCTATCTATCTATCTATCTATCTATCATACATAACATAACATATAATATAATATAATATAATATAATGTATATATAATACTTCTTGTGGAACATGTTGTGTGTATTTTATGCCTTAATCCATATGATAACGTTATTATGTCTTGAGAATGTCAATGTTATTATGTTACTATTATTACTATGTCTCTTAATGTCAATAGAGATATACTCTCTGGAGCTGGAGTAAGAATTCTCATACTTCTGCCTTTACATCTCTTATAATTAAAATGGTACAATGTAACTCCTGATGGGAAATAACAGTTCTGGAATTTTTTTGCCTGCCAGCCCTGCTGAATGTAAGATCCTCTTTTTACCAGAAGATTGCCAGTCACCATAAATTAAGTTTGGACAGCCGCTTGTCTGAAATGGTAGAGGGTTTCCTGCTTGAGCAGGGGGTTGGACTAGAAGACCTCCAAGGTCCCTTCCAACTCTAGTATTCTATAAGTTTGCATTGATAACAGAGAACTTCATTATCCTTTGAATGTTTTTTTTTAAAATTACCGTAGTTACCCAATCAAAAGGCAAGGAGAAGAGCTAAAGGATTCTCATTTAAACATTTGGAGAAAAGCTTTTAACTCTCTTGCCTGGACCCTAATTTTTAAGGTACGCAGTTATAATATGCCACTTTGCAAATAAATAAAAACCCACTTCTTAACTTGAGTGCATCGAGGTAACTTTTTTTTCCCCCTTCTGTATTCCCACCTTACTTTTTTTTTTTGTACCTAGAAACATATTCCAGAGTTAAGTTGTTTCTTCAGCCTTTCAATAGCAATTAATTTTTAACTTTTTCAAAAAGGCATTTCCAGTCTTAAGTATGTCCTCCCAGCAGACCCCAGCTTGGAAAAGTAGCTGTGCAGGAGCTGATTAAAACCTAAACACTGGAGAGGTTAAGCAGCCCAGAGGCAAAATATTAAGCCAGATCTTCTACAGCAGGTTAATTTTGCTCTCAATCAGCAGGAGCCTCCAATGGCATAATATCCATTTTGATGTCTTGGGCAGAGCTGTGCATTTGAGTTTCTTCTGGAAAGCTCTGGCTATCTTTCCTGCAAAAATCTGTAGGAAGAACAATTTAAAAATAATTTTCAATTCCTGATTCTTTTTTTCTTTCTTTCTTTCTTTTTCCCTTCCAAAGCACACTGCGCTAAAAGTGGACCCAGGACCTTTTTGCCTTTCAAGCTGTTAATATATGAGCAAATGAAGAAGTCAACGTGTGTCGGGACAAAGTTGGCGAGAAATACCTAGCAGAACCATGGGCACAGGTGAATGTCTGTTTGCTAGTTCTAGTGGCACGTTTATTATTATTATTATTATTATTATTATTATTATTATTATTATTATTATTATTATTATTATTATTATTATTATTATTATTATTATTATTATTATTATTATTTAAAAAAAAAAGAATTGTATTTGTCCCAAAGGTGCTTTTTCAAAAGGCAACTGGACTGTTTTTCCTTGAAGATGTTTTGCTTCTCATCCAGAAAGCTTCTTCGGTTCTGACTGAATGGTGGAGAATGGATCAGCTAGTCTTTAGGACTCCCTCTGAGAGTCGTTGAGGCCACTTGGATAGATACACAGATAAACCTCCAAGTGGCCTCAATGACTCTCAGAGGGAACGCTAACGACCAGACGACAGCAAGGAATATAAATCTTTCCATTCTCTACCCTTCAGTCAGAACTGAAGAAGCTTCTTGGATGAGAAGCGAAACATCTTCAAGGACAAACAAAGTCCGGTTGCCTTTCAAAAAAGCACCTTTGGGACAACCGTGATCTGGATGACGGAGAATCTCCATAGACAATAAAATTCGGGGTGTCTTACAACAAAATTGCATTAGGTCACTTGGAGATCAGGATGGGAGGTTAATATATTTCTATGTCTCCCCCAGAATGTGGGAAATGCGGCAGGTTGATTTGATATCCTTCCCGTCCAATTTATTTTAACGTCCTGCCTAGCTCAAATTCATCCTTTTACCCCCCAAGGAATACCTGTGTGATGCTGTTGCGACAAAACCAATATTGAGTTGTAGAGAAGCTGAACAGAAAACTAGATTTTGGCACAAGCATTCAGGGCCAAGGAGGCCTCTAGTCAGAAACGCACGACAGAGGTGAAGTTTTCAAGTGCCCCCCCTCCCTTCCCCAATTCCTTGCCGTGCTAAATTCATTATTCTCGCCAAACCTATCAGTGTCCTTGGGAATTTGTTTCCATAGGAACCTTTGCCCTTTATTGGGTTTTAGGTCTCAACAGACATTGTATATATTGGATTTTTTTATTTTTTTTTGCTTTGTGGCTGTGCCGCGGTGTACTTTTCTCCCTGTTGAAGGAGAACAGGGAGAAAAATACGATCCGAGATAATTGCGCGGCAAGAATGGAAGAGATTTCTTGGGTTTGCCCATTGACCCGTCTAGCAATCCTGTTGATCAGAATATGCTTCTTTTCCATCAGCAGCTGATGGCTTGGGGAACATAGCTATAGACACAACACAATTTAACATGTCAGTCACTGATCCATCAGCCTGGGCAACCGCAATGAATAACCTCGGAATGGTGCCGGTGGGATTAACTGGACAACAGCTTGTGACAGGTAAGGCTTTTGCGAAGATTTGTTGCACAGGTTTATGGATTTTTGGGAGAGTCCTCAGATAAATGTCGAAGCTTTCTGAAGTTGCGTGCTGGGTGTGAGTGTCTTTAGTATACATTCAGGGATGTGTGTGTGTATATGTGTGTGTGTGTGTGTGTGTGTGTTGGCTGGAGCACCCGGTCTACCATGTATAGGATAAATCAGTCTGTTCTGCGTTTCGCTCCAATCTAGGAGCATATTTTGCAGGCAGACATCACATACTGTGAATACTATAAATTCAAAATTTTGTGGCTGACAAAGAGTTAGTGGGAGACTAGTATAACTATTTCAAGCTCTTTAGCT
>JALGBA010003930.1:32500-51344 GCA_023970755.1 Azemiops feae
GAATCAGACAAAGGAATGTTTTTAGGGAGGATCAAGGTTTGATTGCAAAAAAAAAGAGAGAGAAATCTGCTTAAATGCAGGTAGTCCTCAATTTACAAGAGTTTGTTTAGATGTCCCTGTGGAACATCATCCCTGCAGAGATGACAGTGGCCCTAACTTGGACACTTTCTCTCAAGGCCCCGAAGACTTGGTTTTGCCCACAAGCCTGAGGAACCCAGAGTGGGATGGAGCCCATCAAGTGGCTTGTCCCAAAAGTGCTGTTCAACAGGCAAGTGGACTTTCTTGGTTTGTTCCTTGAAAACATTTCACTTCCCATCCAAGAAGCTTTGCTCAGTTCTGACCTCAGAAGCTGAAGAAGCTTCTTGGATGAGAAGTGAAACCTTTTCAAAGGAAAAACGAAGAAAGTCCAGTTGCCTCCTGAAAAAGCACCTTTGGGACAACCAGGACCTGTACAACGGAGAATCTCCTTTGACATCAAGAGGCTTCTTTGATTAGCTGTTGTCACCGGGGTGGTGGTGGGGGTGGAAGGTTATTGCTTTTTTACTGTTTTATATTAAGTTTTGTATCTTTGTAAGCTGCAGGGAGTCACTGAGGGTGAGTTGGGCATCCATATATAGACTGTGGGCACAATTATTAGGCAAGCTGTACTTTGGAGGGTTAATTGTCTTATTGAACAACTACGGTGCTCTGGGTCAATCCCAAATGCTAATAAACCTCAAACCTGAATATTTAAGAAAGTAAAAGTGAGGCTTTGGCTGTCTTCAGAAAATATCTATGTGTGCACAATTATTGGGCCACTATGAGTGTGCAGAATAATAATAATAATAATAACAATAATAACAACAATAATGATGATGATGATGACAATAATAACAACAACAATAATAACAACAACAACAATAATATAATAATAATAATAATAATAATAATAATAATAATAATAATAATAATAATAATAATAATAATAATAATAATATAATATAATAATAATAATAATAATAATAATAATAATAATAATAATAATAATAATAATAATAAAGTTGGAAGGTACCTTGGAGATCATCTAGTCCAACCCCCTGCTCAGGCAGGAAACCCTATACCATTTCAGACAAATGGCTGTCCAGTCTCTTCTTAAAAGCTTCCAGTGTTGGAGCATTCACCGCTTCTGGAGGCAGGTTGTTCCACTGGTTAATTGTTCTCACTGTCAGGAAGTTTCTCCTTAGTTCTAGGTTGTTTCTCTCCTTGATTGGCTTCCATCCGTTGCTTCTTGTCCTGCCTTCAGGCGCTTTGGAGAATAGCTTGACTCCCTCTTCTTTGGGGCAGCCCCTGAGATATTGGAACGCTGCTATCATGTCCCCCCTCGTCCTTCTCTTCATTAAACTAGACATACCCAATTCCAGCAACCATTTTTATATGTTTTAGCCTCCAGTCCCCTAATCATCTTTGTTGCCCTTCTCTGCACTCTTTCTAGAGTCTCAACATCTTTTTTACATCATGGTGACCAAAACTGGATGCAGTATTCCAAGTGTGGCCTTACCAAGGCATTGTAAAATGGTATTAACACTTCACGTGATCTTGATTCTATCCCTCTGTTAATGCAGCCTAATACTGTGTTGGCTTTTTTGGCAGCTGCAGCACATGGCTGGCTCCTATTTAAGCGATTGTCCACTAGGACTCCAAGATCCCTCTCACAGTTGCTACTATTGAGCAAGGTACCACCTATACTATTATCATGCAACTAAATGAAAAACAAAAATTTGCCCATCTCACTCGTTTATTTGCGTCTGTTAAAGTGAGAATAGTAAACCAACAACTCAAAATGTGCAAATAAACATTTCTGACATTTCAAAAAAAAATAAAAAAAATCAGTGTTGATCTCCTTAGGCCACACTTTCCCTCCTTACACAAATACACATCGCCTGATATGTTTATATCCACTAAGCATTCAAATGTATACAGCTTGGCGGTGGACAATACGCATGAAAACGACCATGTGGTCAAAATACTCACTTGCCTAATAATTGTGCACACAGTGTAAATTTTCTGAATCAATCAATCAAGCAATCAAATCCCATTCTTCACCCTGGGGACGTGTGTTGCGTTCCTTATCTCCACAACTCCCACATTTGTTCTCGAAAAGAGACTTGAATATATATTCCAGCCTTCTTAACGAGCAAGTATCTGACATCCTTGTAACAAATGAAGCAATTTGCCAGAAGTTGTCACTCGTACTAATGATGGGACTTTTTTTAATTTTTATTTTTTTTTCCTTTTGCTTCTAATTCTCACTCGAGCGATATCATTTTTGGCTATTGTTTTCATTTGTGTACATTATGTTTTGAACAAAAAAGAAGCCCGTTTTTTTTGTGTGTTTTCCCCCCTACTTTGCTTGTCATCTGTTGACAATTGCCCAGGCTTTGTTGCTTTTGTCTTGGGATATGGATTGACTGTATAGAACTGATTAAAGGAAATTATCTTGGAATTCTTTTGGACTGCCATTACAAGTAGGAGGGCTAAAAAAAAAAATTGCTGAGGTTTCCACTTCACCCAAGTTATTGTTTTTGATAAACTTTCAGAAAAGGCACGCTTAAACGTTGGAGCCTAAACTTAATTCCACTCTGTAAACAACAGAAAATGTTTACTTTTATGTCAAAACTAGTGATTAAAATTATCGAAGCTCTGATTATATTGTAGAGCCAGTTCAATACATCCTAAATAGCTTTAAAAAAACCCTCAAACTTTCTTTCCAGATCAGCTTGTTCCGTGTCACAAGGACATATTGTTTAAGAAATATATATATATTTTTCTTAATATCTGTATTCGCTATTTCTTCATGTTCCCCCAAAGGGGATGGGGAATTTGGTTTTTGTGCAGTTGTCACAGAATTTCAGACGAGAATACCCTGATCTTGAGAATTTGGGGCAGTTTTGCAGAATTTTGACAATTTTTTGCAAGATTCTTTCAATCAATAAACAGGCTTCTGGGATAGAGAGGACTACAGATAGTCAATAAACTTACAACAGTTTGTCGTGGAAAAACCCAGTGAAAAAAACAAGAGACAGCAGCACAAAACAATAATTCTTACTTTAAGATTCAGAGGTTTATTTTGCTAATAATTTGGAACATAGCAAGCATAATAACACAACATCACTTACATTAATAACCCATTGCAATGAGGTCCACTAGCACAGCAAATTCCAAAGGACAGCTATAGGCCAATGGCAAATCAATCAGGTCCAGTCCCAACTCTTTATACCCTTTCTTGTTCTAAGACTGTAGTCAGATAGTCTGCTGACTTTTGCTGACTTTCTACTGACTTCCTGTTGAACATAACTTTCCACACATACCCATGTACATTGGAACCCACATCCATCAGCTACTTTCAGTTCCCTATTTCTTACTGTTCCAGACTTTATGTTCTAAATATACTTGAAACAAGCAAGCTTAGCAAAATCATATTAAGTAAAGTACAATTGCAAACTGCAAAATTAAGCACAGCACAGACTTTAGTTCAATACTTCGTCCATGAGGCCTGATTTAGTTCACCTGGGCCTAAACCTTGCATAAAAGAACAATAGCCAATATTTTCGTTTTCCACAAGTTCATTTAGTGACCGTTCAAAGTTACAACGCCACTGAAAAAAGTGACTTATGACCGTTTTTCATACTTACAACTGCTGCAGCATCCCCATGATCACCTGATCAAAATTCAGATGCTTGGCAACTGGCATGTACTTATGACAGTTTCAGTGTCCCGGGGTCATGTGATCCCCTTTTGCGACCTTATGACAAGCAAAGTCAATGGGAAAGCCAGATTCATTTAACAACCGTGTTACTGACATAACAACTGCCGTGATTGGCTTAGCAACTGTGGCAATAAAAGTCGTAAAACGGGGCAAAACTCACTTAGCAAATGTCTCACTTACCAGCAGAAATTTCGGGCTCAATGGTGGTCGTAAATGGAGGACTACCTGTGTCAAAAGACCTGTGCTATACTTTTTGTTGTTATCAGAAAAGTTGTGTAGATCCTTCTGTTTATATTTTAGGAAACAAATCTTGCATTTAATCTATTATCGAGTCATCAACCCTTTTATTTTCGCACGTTCTTCCTCGTTTTTATCATTTTAAGGGAATATTGGGAGGGGGAAAAGCCTTCCCATGAGTGGAAATTGAGCTGAGAATGTAGATTTTATAATAGCAATAACATGAGAGAGGATTTGCTAATTGCTGAATTGCTAACACATTGGGGAGATTTTCCATTGTTTACGAGTGGAATTCATGAAATACGATCGTGATCTTCAGAGTCTCTGCATTTTGAGGAGAAGATTGCTCGCTGCCATTTTTCCAATATATTTTTAAAGAATTTCATATGATGAAGCATTTCTCTTTCTGTTTTCACGCCTTTTTACATAATCACTTTTCTTTCTTTTTGACAGTAATATATATATATTTAATGAACTGCTGCTATACATGCAACATGGGCTTTTCTTCAATTCTCATATGGTCTTCATGACATTTATGTTGTCAAAGAAGGATATTTCATTATTTTTATTTATTTAATTTATTAATCAAATTTAACCAGTTGCCTATCTCATGATAAGTGACTCCATGGAAATGATTATATAATCAAATAAAAACCATACATATAAAAACAAGCATTTAAAATATAAAACAAATCAACATTAAAAACTAGAAGTTAATTAAAATTAAAATATATACAAACCACAGCAGAAAGTGAATGAGTATATCAACCTCAGTTGTGGATCATTCTGAACATGTATCAGGCCTGGTGACATAATTGCTCTGACAGGAACACCAGACCTGCAGTGTGGCCACTGTCCCATTTCAGTCTCTGGATGATCTGGGGTAGGTTCATGGCCATCATAGTAGCCATGAACTTCAGAACCCATTTGTAGGAAGGCAGATTGAAGTCCCCGAGTACACTGATACATTACAACATCTTAAGTTCTTGTAAAGAATTTGATGCAAATGAAAACCAATAGTATCTAAAGAACTAGCAAGAAAAGCAAGAAAAACCAAATGTACAACCAAATGTACAGAAAAGCAAGAAAAACCAAATGTACAGGTATAGTATAGGGGGTACCTTGCTCAATAGTAGTAACTGTGAGAGGGATCTCGGAGTCCTAGTGGACAATCACTTAAATATGAGCCAACAGTGTGCTGCAGCTGCCAAAAAAGCCAACACAGTGCTGGGCTGCATTAACAGAGGGATAGAATCAAGATCACGTGAAGTATTAATACCACTTTACAATGCCTTGGTAAGGCCACACTTGGAATACTGCATCCAGTTTTGGTCACCACGATGTAAAAAAGATGTTGAGACTCTAGAAAGAGTGCAGAGAAGGGCAACAAAGATGATTAGGGGACTGGAGGCTAAAGCATATCAGGAACGTTTGCTGGAATTGGGTATGTCTAGTTTAATGAAAAGAAGGACTAGGGGGTGACATGATAGCAGTATTCCAATATCTCAGGGGTTGCCACAAAGAAAGAGGGAGTCAAGCTATTCTCCAAGGCGCCTGAGGGCAGGACAAGAAGTAATGGATGGAAACTAGTCAAGGAAAGAAGCAACCTGGAACTGAGGAGAAACTTCCTGACAGTTAGAACAATTAACCAGTGGAACAACCTGCCTCCAGAAGCGGTGAATGCTCCAACACTGGAAGTTTAAGAAGAGACTGGACAGCCATTTGTCTGAAATGGTATAGGGTTTCCTGCCTGAGCAGGGGGTTGGACTCGATGACCTCCAAGGTCCCTTCCAACTTTATTATTATTATTATTATTAACTGTCAGCTGTTATTTCATGTTGCTGTATGTATGATAATATAATAAAATCACTTTTGTTCACGCTTTCTAACTTTGGAGAAAAGTGAAGTTAGCGATTGATTGTCATCCTTTTGGAATGGACTCGGCCTTCTGCATTCGGTTTGTCCCCCATCTCGTGAAATGTTGCAAGTCCTTGAGTAAAAATGTAGGCTTGCATTCCAGATTTCGCCGCATGTGGCCATAATTAAAACGAGAAAGAGAAATTGAATTGGACTATTGGACCTTTGAAATGCAAATGGAGAGCCAATGAAATCTGTAGATAGAGGTAGCCATTCTCTCTCAGCCCGTCGCCTTTTCCTTACAGAAAAAAAAGTAAAATAGGTTTATTTTATTTTTTTAAAAATACTTTTGTTTGAGAGGAGGAATCCTGAGCATCTAAATTTTGCACAGAAATCAGGAGCAACTTTCTTTCATTTTGGTGAAGTAGGGAGTCTGCCTCTTGTTGATGTATGTTCAATCCTTCAAGGTAGGTTAATTCAAGAAAAGACTTTGCAAAGATTTCAGGAATGGTGGTTTGATGTATTAGTCCCACAGGTGCTTTCCCAAAAGGCAACTGGATTTTTTTCTTCTTTGAAAACGTTTTGCTTCTCCTCCAAGAGGCTTCTTCTGAAGTTCTGAACTGAAGAAGCATCTGGGATGAGAAGCGAAACGTTTTCAAAGGAAAAAAAACTAAGAAATTCCAGTTTGCCTGTTGGAAAAAACCTTTGGGACAACTACGACCTGGATGATTGAGAATCTCCATTCACATTTGTTGTATTAGGGCATTGTGACAGAATTGTGAAAACTCAGCCAGTCCACAAGCAGCACAGCGAAGAGCAGATGCGTCCCTTTGTAGACCAAACCCGTCCTAATTCTGGCTTCAGGTGCATTTGGGGTGGAGCTTCCATCTTGGACTGTTGGAATACCTGGAGGGAATTTTTGGAACGTGACAACATCCCTTCTTCCTTTCTCCACACTGTTAGTCTGTCATGTCTGGAAAATTTCTCTAGCGTTAGGAGACAAATGAAGTGAAGGCCACTGAAAATAACCTCCCGCTACACCAGGGGTCTTCAAACTTGGCCCTTTTATGACTTGTGGACTTCAACTTTGCAGATAAAATTAGATTAGATAACCTTTATTGTCATTTTTTCCTGTGGGCACAATGGCACACATTAAAAAAAAAAAGAAATTTAGTTGCTTGCTCTCAAAGTGTACCCATACATAACACACATTTAAAACATACTATATACAACATATGTATAGACCTACACCCTTACATATAAGTAACATATAAATATAAATATTAATCACTGGTATAAATATTAATCACTGGTATAAATATTAATCACTGGTATAAGTATTAATCACTGGTATAAGTATTAATCACTGGGATGCTGGGATAATTGTGGAAATACAGTGTAGTTTTATCAATGGTCTGGAGATATTTCTTTCTTTCTTTCTTTTTGAAGCTCGTAGCTCAAAATTACCTTCACGACGTAATTGGATGCAATCGTTTATTTTTTAAAAAACTGTGTCACAAAAGGAGTGAACAGAGTTCTTAACTGCCTGTAAAATTAATACATTATTGAAATCGCTAGGAAAGTGACTCATGTATAATAAAGCTTCGGAATCACTAATAATACAAAGTAATAACAGCCTTTTGGATTTAGAGATATAATCCCGTGTAATTCTGGAGTACTAAGAAGACAAATGCGAGAGCTGTCAAAAATGAAAGAACAGAGGAACATGTTCGAGCTTCATTTCTACCAAAAATAAAAGTTGCGAAATTAAAACATAGCCAGCGTATAAGCAGCTCATCGGAACTTAACTCTCACCGACAAAGGATTAGATATATTTTCAACTCACAATCTCAGCTGTGTTCCTTAAAATATGCGGTTTGGTTATAAAGGAAAAGATTTTTCCGTCTGGGAGGAATGAAAGAATGAAACCATTCTCCGTTAGAACGTCAGAAGGAGGTGATTGCTTTCTGCCGTACAGTTTATTTTAAATTCCATGGAAGGCCCCAAAAAGTGTATTGTGCACAGGTAATTGCGCTCTTTTAGAGAGATTTATCCGTTTTTTTCGGTACCTGTGCAAAGAAAGGGTGATTTAAAAAAAAAAAAAGATCTATGAAGAATGTATTGTATACACAGTATGTAGTTAGGGCAAGTGTGTTAAGATGGAGAAATAGACATTTTTTAGACGTCCTCCTTTATCGGTATTAAGGAAGCTTCATTTGGGTTCATCTGCTCTTCAGTGCTCTCAGCACCCAGACACAATCTGAGCGATGTGATATACGCAATACAATGCAGTGAGACGTCTGCGGATCTGTACAGTGGGGAAACAAAACAACCACTTCACCAACACGGGGCACAACCCAGGAGAGCAAAGCCATCAGGGCAGGATTCAGCGGCCTGTCTGCATTTTAAAAAAGATAAAGGCCGCTCTTTCGAAGACGGCAAAGTCCACATTTTGGACAGAGGGGACCGCTGGTTTGAAAGAGGGTTCAAGAGGCCATCTAGGTCCAAATTGAACAGCCCTCTCTCAACAGAAGGAGGAGAGATACGACACCACACATCTCAAGTCTACAACACAGTCCTTTCAGCAGCTCCAAGAAGGCTCCGCACCCATTTGCACCACTCAGGTGACCCTGAGGACACAGGTGAACCTCCAAATGGCCTCAATGACTCTCAGAAAGAATACTAATGACCAGATGACTGCAAGGAATATCAATCCTTCCATCCTCCACCCTTCAGTCAGAACTGAAGAAGCTCCTTGGACGAGAAACGAAACATTTTCAAGGGAAAAAACCCCCCCAAGAAATTCCAGTTGCCTTTTGGGAAAGTATCCTCACCTTGCATGTGAATTTAAAAAACTTAATGCTTTAGACATGGAGTTGACCCTGTGCAGCCTGTTAATCTTGGACAGGGACACTGTAAAAAAAAATGTGTTCCCGGTCTCCAGGAGCATCTGGCTGCTTTCCTCAAATTATGTCCATCTCTAGCTGGCCATTGGTAACGGAAGAACGATCTGTTGATCGGGTGTACTTTATTTTGTAGGGTAAGATATTCCAGCCTGAAAGTCCCAAATGTGCTTTTTCAGGAGGCAACTGGACTTCCTTTGTTTTTCCTTGAAGACGTTTCGCTTCTCATCCAAGAAGCTTCTTCAGTTCCCACTGGATGGTGGAGGACGGAAGGATTTATATTCCTTACAGTCATCTGGTTGTTTGCACTCCCTCTGAGAATCGTTGAGGCCACTTGGAGGTTTATCTGTTTATCTGCCCAAGTGGCCTCAGCGACTCTCAGAAAGAGCGCAAATGACCAGATGACTGCAAGGGATATAAATCCATTCTCCACCATTCAGTCAGAACTGAAGAAGCTTCTTGGATGGGAAGCGAAACATCTTCAAGGAAAAACAAAGAAAAGTCCAGTGGCCTCTTGAACCATGGGACAACCATGGGACAGCCATGGGACAACCGTGACCTGGATGATGAAGAATCTCCGTAGAGAATCCACCCTGAAAACTTTCAACCCATCTTTATAGATCTTCATCTTTAGAAAGCTAGTTATCTTATCTTTCTTTCTTTCTTTCTTTCTTTCTTTCTTTCTTTCTTTCTTTCTTTCTTTCTTTCTTTCTTTCTTTCTTTCTTTCTTTCTTTCTTTCTTTCTTTCTTCCTTCCTTCCTTCCTTCCTTCCTTCCTTCCTTCCTTCTTTCCTTCCTTCCTTTCTTTCTTTCTTTTTTTGGGGGGGCATTTTGTTCTAGCTGGTGGTAGAATTGCAGCTGAGCAATCTTACCCATAGGAAAAGAAAAGTATTTAAAATTACTGACAGAGAAAAATCAGAATAAGAGACCGTGAGACTTGTGATTAAAGCGAACAGCAGAACGGCATCGATATTTTCTCAGGCTGAATTCTGCCTGGAGCTAATGTGAGCTTTGCAGTAAAGTTTGACAAAATATATGAATCAAATAAACGTACCCGCGATAGGCATCAAAGCTGCTCTACGCAATGGATGAGTCGAGACGCACAGCAGGTTTTTAGACAAACACCAAAGCCTGTGTACATCTGTGAACAGTACAAATTACACTTAAATCTCAGCTCGGGGTTTGCTAAAATTAGAGATTTTTCTTTTTTGCTGAGGGTCGGACAACAGAGGCGAGGTGCTGGCACAGATGCGTCCAAATTAAGCAAGTTGGAATGAATATCTGTGACTTTAGATCTGTACTTAGAAACTATCCCAGCGAAATCAATAGGATAAAAGAAAAGGAAAAAAAAAGCGTGCTCAATAGGTTTTGAGCCATTTATTTATTTATTTGGCTTGATTCGCCAGCTGCTTTTCGGTTAGGAAAGAACACGGTGAAAAGAACATTATGAAAAATAGATCGGTTGCGTTGATAGGAAGGAGCCAGATGTAAACCAAATCTTTGCCAAGGCGCTAATTCTTTGAAGTGGCTTTCTGCAATGAAGGGGGTCGTGTTTTTGCATGGAGGGCGAGGTTTAATGCCCAGAAGTAAGTATTATAAACTTTTTAAAAATCGGTCCTAGAGAAAATAGCCCCTCTCCAGTGAAATCTCTTCAGCTGCAGAGGGTGTGCAGGACTTAAGGAATGGCCTTGAAAGATCACAGGAAGCAATAAAGGGGAATATTTTTTGCACGGGCTTGAAATGAGGGGTCCTTGGTGCTTTCTGAGTTTGGTTGTTTTCTTGCAGACGTTTCATTAACCAAATTAGGTAATATCATCAGTGCTAGGAGGCAGTAAGGAGTGAGAGAGGAGGAGGAGGAGGAGGAGGAGGAGGAGGAGGAGGAGAACTGTGTGGTTCTTGGTGCTCTCTGAAGTTGGTTGTTTTCTTGCAGACTTTTCATGACCCAACTAGGGAACATCAGCAGTGCTGGAGGAGGAGGAGGAGATGGAAGAGGAGGGGAGGGGAGGGGGGGGAGGAGGAGGAAGAGGAGGAGGAGATGGAAGGAAGGGGAGGAGAGGGATGGGAGGAGGGGAGGAGGGGAGGAGAGAGATTGGAGGAGATGGGAGGAGGGTGAGGGGGAGGAAGAGGAGGAGGAGGAGGAGATGGAAGAGGAGGGGGGGAGGAGGAGGAGGGGGTGGGCAATGAGGAAGAGGGAGGAGGAAGAGGAGGGAGGAGGAATGGAGAGGAGGGGAGGAGGAGGGGAGGGGAGGAGGAGGAGAGGAGGGGAGGAGGGGGAGGGGGAGGAGGGGAGGAGATGGAGGAGGAGGGGGGAGGAGGAGGGGAGGGGGGAGGAAGAGGAGATGGAAGAGGAGGGGAGGAGGGGGAGGGGGAGGAGAGAGGAGGGAGGAGGAGATGGAAGAGGAGGGGGGAGGAGGAGGAGGAGGGTGGGCAATGAGGAAGAGGAGGAGGAAGAGGAAGAGGAGGAGGAGATGGAGGAGGGGAGGAGGAGGAGGAGGGGGGCAATGAGGAAGAGGAGGAGGAGGAAGAGGAAGAGGAGGAGGAGATGGAAGAGGAGGGGAGGAGGAGGGGAGGAGGAGGAGGAGGGGGGGGCAATGACTATGGGATCCTTGATTCTCTCTTGGTGGTTTTTCTTGCAGATGTTTCATGACCCAACTAGGTAACATCATCAGTGCTAGGAGGAAGAATTGCTTCCAAAGCAAAGACAGATAAATCTGGCTTGAGCCCAGTTTAAAGAAACTTATTTGACTGCACTGATGATGTTGCCTAGTTGGGTAATGAGATGTCTGCAAGAAAACAGTCACGCTTGGAGAGCACTAAAGGCCTCACAAAGTTTATTTTTTTCTTACTTTGAATCTTTAATTTCATTTCCTTGCCATCACATGGAAAAGGGATCGAATGGAGAAAATTAAGAACTTGCACCAAAAAAATTTGTGCAGATGGAAGAAGTTGTAGTTACCAATACCTCAAAGGCCTCTCTATCTACTTTTGTGTCCTTGAAGTAGAAGCTTGAATGCTTGGGCCCAAATGGTGGTGATTTGTTTTTCGAAATATATTGGCTTTTTTTTGATCTAGTACATTACAGAACTGTATCAAGAATTAACTCGGAATATGTTGTGGTTTTCTACAGCTAAGTAGTTTCCGTTATGGCTTGATGACAAGATAAAAGTCTGTTTTTCTTCTCGGTTCTAGCTCAGTTCCAATTCCTAAGCTGCCAAAATGCAAAATCTACATATTATCATTAAATATTGCTGAGTTGATATCCAATAACCATACAACAAATTTGTGGGAACACCCCAGCAACAACACAATTGCCTATGAATAACTGATGGTATCAAATAACATTTGTCTTTCACAAACTGCCTTTCGCAGAATAATTTATGGTGTCTCAAGAAATGAAATAACTTTTTTTTTCCAACTTCCATTACCACCCCACCTCACAAGAGTTATAATGTTAGCTTCTCATTCTTTTAAAAAAAAATGCTATAATTTCCAGTGTCACAGAGCAGACATCTGTTTCATCTTTGTATAATACTGTGTAATCTCTGTGCTGGAGAGAAAAAGTGAGGGAGTATAATAAAAATTGGCTGTGCTGGTAGGAATTGGATGAAATAAAAAGCAAAGTGGAAAAAAAAAATCTATAAAGTACAGGTCTTTGGGCTCAATACTCCAGTTGTAATGCTCTGTATCAGAATCAGAATAGAGCTGGAAGGGACCTTGGAGGTCTTCTAGTCCAACCCCCTTCCGGTTAAGCAGGAGACCCTAGAGTGGGCTATTCCTCCAATGGGATTTTCCCATGTATTTTACCAGGAAAGATACATAGGGCAGGCTAGAAAAGTCAGTGCCCTCCTAACCATACCCAAGTATTCCGGGTTTATTGGCAATGTCCATTTTGCTCTATGAGTTCATGGTGACCTAACCCTAACCCTAAGTGGAATTTTCTTCCTATGGGATTTTCCCATATATTTTACCAGGAAACATAGATAGGGCAGGCTAGAAAAGTCAGTGCCCTCCTAACCATACCCAAGCACTCCGAGTTTGTTGGCGATATCCATTTTGCTCTCTTGAGTTCATGGTGACGTAACCCCAACCCTAGACCATTTCAGATAGATGGCTGTCAAATCTCTTGTTGAAAACCTCCAGTGATGGAGCACCCACAACCTCTGGTGGCAAGCCGTTCCACTGGTTAATTGTTCTCACTGTTAGGAAGTTTCTCCTTAGTTCTAGGTTGCTTCTCTCCTTGATTAGTTTCCATCTATTGTTTCTTGTCCTGCCCTCAGGCGCCTTGGAGAATAGCTTGACTCCCTCTTCTTTGTGGCAGCCCCTGAGATACTGGAATACTGCTATCATGTCACCCCTATTTCTTCTTTTCTCTAGACTAGCCAAACCCAAGTCCTGCAGCTGTTCTTCGTATGTTTTAATCTCCAGGCCTTTGATCATCTTAGTTGCTCTTCTTTGCACTTTTCTCAAAGTCTCAACATCTTTTTTGTGACGTGGTGACTGAAACCAGACGAAGTATTCCAGGTGTGGCCTTACTAAGGCTTTACAAAGCGGGACTTTCTATGTTTTTATTATTTTCGATTTTGACTATTTTTCATTGGTTTTAAATCTGAGAATACTTGAAAGATAGCCAGGATGTAGATAAAATTAATAAAGCACCCGAGGGAAGGCAAGAATCAACTTAAGCAAATCAGAGTGTCTTCCCCAAAGCTAAGTTTTGGAAAGCATTATGGATCAGGACCACACATTAATCCCAGTTCAGAAGATTTATTGTTCATGCCTATCCAGGTAGTCCATGACCTACAACCACAATTGAGCTCAACATTTCTGTTGCTAAGCAAGACAGTTCTTAAGTGAGTTTGGTCCCCTTTTTTACGCCCTTTCTTGCTACAGTTGTTCAACGAATCTCTGCAGTGATTAAGTTAGAAACACGGTTGTTCAGTGAATCTGATTTTCCCCCTTGACTTTGCTTGTCAGAAGGTTGCAAAAGTTCACCACGTGATCCCGGGATGCTGTAGTCGTCATAAGTATGAACCAATTGCCAGGCGCCTGAATTTTGAGCATGTGACCACTGGGGATACTGCGATGGTCGTAAGTGTGAAAAACCACCGTAAGTCTCATTTTTCAGTGCTGTTGTAACTTTGAAAGGACACTAAATGAACTGGAGGACTAACCTGTGTAAAGAATCTTGGTCAATTAACGGTCAGCACTAAATTGGTGCTAGATAAGAATCCACGGAATTCCAGAGGGATTGGACCGGGAGCATTTGTGGAGACGTCACGATTCTAGGCTAGGTCCTCTCTTGACTCCGCCTGCAGACTCTGCCTGCTCTTCCCCTACAGATTATGAGTGATTGCCCCCTTTGCGTCTATCTCAAACCCGGCGGATTGCAACACCGCATATCTTCCATAAAATAAGAACAGCCCCTATCCGTGTGTTGGAATCTGGCAGTCGAACAGGATGCCTTATGGATAACGTGGAGGCCAAAAATAAAAAAAATACAAAATAAAAATCAAAGTGAAACCTGCCATAAGTAGAGAGTGGGAACTTGACAAGCACGCAGAGCAGATGGTTCCAGATGACGGGAGTAATGAAGCAATATTATGTCTCACCATCTGGCAGCTGAGGGCCGGCGCCAAGAACTTACGCTTTGTAGACAAGTCCTGATGAGATCGCTGACAACAGGGGTGGAGTAAGGTATCTCCCTATGTCCCACCCTCAGCTCCTCGGCAGAATAGAATGGGATACATAAGCAACAACTATGGACCTGCCTTTAAGCCACGGAAGCTGCTTTGAGACCACAAGAAGGATTTGTAGACGTGTAGTAAAAGTTATCCACCCAAACCCGGGAGAGGAAGTCTGGAGCCAAGCTAGACTAAGCAGGAGAGGGTCTCCATAGAGGAAGTTTGAAACTTCATCCATGTGTGTTCTTCCCACCCATTCCCACCCAATTAGCTCACACAAAGGTTGGAGGGTTGTATACAAGAGAACGCTCAAAGTCTTTCCAACCTCGGGTCAATGAGGAGCTTTTGAGAAGTTAAGCTTCTCCTGTCACCGTGCGATAAACATGAGAGGGGGAGGAACAAGCACTGTGACCAAAGTCTCACTTTCGGTGCAGTAATTGAAGGTATTGCAACACACCCAAACACAGACACAGCTTTTTATTCTGCGTGGAAATATCCACAGAAGGACAGTGACAATTTTTTTAATCTTCTCTGCAATTGGCCCGTATCAGAGAAAAGATACTAGCAAGACCTTCCTTCCTTCCTTCCTTCCTTCCTTCCTTCCTTCCTTCCTTCCTTCCTTCCTTCCTTCCTTCCTTCCTTCCTTCCTTCCTTCCTTCCTTCCTTCCTTCTTTCCTTCCTTCCTTCCTCTCTCCCTCTCTCCCTCTCTCCCTCCCTCCCTTCCTCCCTCCCTCATTCTTTTCCTTCCTTCCTTCTTTCCTTCCTTCCTTCCTTCCTTCCTTCCTCTCTCCCTCCCTCCCTTCTCCCTCCCTTCCTCCCTTTCCTAAACTCTCTCCCTCCCATCCCTCCTCCTCCCTCATTCTTCCTTCCTTCCTTCCTTTCCTTTCCTTCCTTCCTTCCTTCCTTCCTTCCTTCCTTCACTTCCTTCCTTCGCTTCCTTCCTTCCTCATTCAATCTTTTCCTCCCTCCTCCATTCCTTTTCCATCAACTTCCTTCTTCCTTCCTCCCTCCCTCCACCCTCCCTATTTTCCTTCCTTCCTCTCTTCCCTCCTTTTCCCATCCACTTCCTTCCTTCCTTCCTCCCTCCCTCCCTCCCTCCCCCCCCCAGATTTTCTGATGTACAGATTAGTTACCGAAATTTACATTCTATCCTGCAAATAAATTTTCACCCTGCAGGATCATTTCATGCCAGCGTTTCTAAGGCCAGATCTCTGCGGTCACAGAGTGAAGCTGATTGGCAGGAGAATCCCGTGGAAACAGTTCACACGATACCGAGGGAGCTTTAGCGCCCAACGCCAGGGAGTCTGCTTACAAGGTCAAGTAATTAGCTGACTGGTGAGGAGGATTAGAAAAACGCATGAAAAAGGCGCCTGTCGGTGGTTGCTTCTTAGGATGGCTACGTCCAGCTTCCACGTTCAAGTAACCGTCTGTGCGAAGGGCAGTCCTGTTGGAGGATCTCCTCCCCCCCCTTTGTTCTGAACTTCCTGTGGACACGGAGTTGATTACTGTGGAAAACCGGAAGAATGGTTGGTTTGACTCAGCTGGATTCTTCTTGTTTGAATCAAGGCTGGTACGAGACTCAGAAGCAAAGAAGGGGGCAGAAACCTTAGCTCTGCAAAGATCTGGGAAGCGTCACGATGTTGTACGGGTAGTTCTTGACTTACAATCACTCGCTTAGCGACCGTTCAAAGTTGCATTGACAAAAGTGACCTAGGACCATTTTTTCACCATTACGACCATTGCAGCATCCTCGTGGTCACGTGATCCGAATTCGGAGGCTTGGCAACTGACATGTACTTACGACAGTTGCCCTGTGGTCGTCTTTTATGACTTTCTGACAAGCAAAGTCAAGGGGGGAAGCCAGATTCACTTAACAATCGCGTTACTAACTGAAACAACTGCAGTGATTCGCTTGTGGCGAGAAAGGTCATAAAATGGGGAAAACCTCACTTAACAGGTGTCTTGCTTAGCAACTTTGGGCTCAGTTGTGGTCGTAAGTCAGGGACTACCTACAGCCTGTGATGGAAGACTTGATGCCGTTGAAATGAAATGTGATGGAAGTAGTCCTTCAGGTTGAGTCTTGTCTCCCGGGGTCTTCACTGCTTTGTTCTTACCAAAATTGTTGGATCAGCAAGTAGATCTGAAGAATGGAAGGGGAATCTGGAGATTGTGCTCCAGAAAAGAACCAATCTTCATGCTGGTGACGATGATGATGTTTTAATGACCTATCACTGTGGTTCTCAACCTTTTCTTCACCACAGACCCCCCCCCCTTAAATACTTTTTGTGGCCACGAACCCCCAAGACTTAACTCAAGATTTAAATCATAACATTTCTTCAAGTAGTCACGGACTCCCGGTGATGACATCCCAGCCCCCCACGGGTCCAGGGACCACAGATTGAGTGTCAAGTGTGAAATTTTGACAGCTACGGGCCTCTGCGTTTCAAGTTGCCTTTAGATTAAGGGGGGGGAGGTGTTCCTGTCAAGTGGGTAGATGAAGAAATGAAACTTCTTCGATTCAGCTGCAGACCGTGGGAACCTGAAGCCTTGTCAAGGACACCAGAACAGGTGTGGATTTGAAGCAGATGGTTCCCATAACAAAGTGGACTTGTTGATATGGATTATGTAAGATGTTGGGGGTTTGGCTAGGAGAACTATTGTTTAAGTTGATGAATTGGTGTGGGAACCTCAAAGTTAGCTTTGCTTCGACATAACTACGCAGTGTATTCAATAAACCTTAAAATTTTCGGAAACGGTATTAATCTAGAGTTTTATTTGGATTCTCAAGCTGGATGTCGACATTGAGAACCACTGACCTATCAGATTCACATTCTGTCTCAAAAAAGCCTCAAAAAAAAGATGTTGAGACTTTGGGGGGGGGGAAGTGCAGAAAAGAGCAACTAAGACGATTAAAAGCCTGGAGATTAAAACATATGAAGAACGGTTGCAGGATTTCAGTTTGGCTAGTCTAAGGAAGAGGAGGACTAGGAGTAACATGATAGCAGTCTTCCAATATTTGAGGGGCTGCCCCAAAGAAGAGAAGGGGGGTCCATCTATTCTCCAAAGCACCTGAAGGCAGGACAGGAAGCAACGGATGGAAACTAATCAAGGAGAGAAGCAACCTGGAACTAAGGAGAAACTTCCTGACAGTGAGAACAATCAACCAGGGGAACAGCTGGCCTTCAGAAGTTGTGGGGGCTCCATCACTGGAGGCTTTTAAGAAGAGACTGGACAGCCACTTGTTCGAAATTGTATAGGATCTCCTGCTTGTGCAGGGAGTTGGACTAGAAGACCTCCAAGGTCCCCTCCAGCTCTATTCTGATTGATGGATTCATGTTAGGTCGCAGCTTCTTCTACGTGCATGGTTATAACAAGGCTGAATGGGCTTGACAGGGATACCATACCAAGCAAGATGACAGTGGACAGTAAGTACAACTTGCTCTAAAGTTCATAAAACGTTTCTCTGCTGTTTTTGCAGATTCAATTTGCGTGAGGGGCTTTGATCCAAACCTCAGGATGATGACGGGAATCACTCCGATTAACCCCATGCTGTCAGGCATGGGCCTCGTACCTCAGCCTCCCGCCACCGAAGTCCCTGTCATCAAAGAGATTATTCACTGTAAAAGCTGCACTCTCTTCCCTCCAAACCCAAGTAAGTAAACCTGGTTAGCTAAAAAAAAAGTTAGCTTAATGAGGGCTGCAACCTCTAGACGGGTGCAAAGCTTTTTGATAGTTGATTAAAGTATCGCCTAGCCACCTAACGAAAGGGGGAAAGGGGAAAAGGGTCTCGCAATTTTAACATAGCCAGAGAATGTATGGGGTCTCCTGCTTGAGCAGGGGGTTGGACTAGAAGACCTCCAAGGTCCCTTCCAGCGCTATTGTTCTATGTTCATGGTAGGTTGTTGGCCAATCAGGAGAACATTTCTCAGGTCTGCTTTTAATATCACTGATGTTAATCTCACAACATTGCCAACTTTGGGGGTAACTTCAGGATCTCACAGCAAAAGGATAGAACGCAGTAAATGTTGCTAGTTTCTGGGCAAGATCTATTTAATTTGTGCATAATTTAATCTTGTATTTTATATTTTTAAATTGATGTCCTATAGCATGCCTTATTTTAACTGTGATGCTTCTGACATGAATAAACCAACCAACCAACTCTGGTATCACTTCCTTCCTTTAGTATTACTTACTTCTGAAGCCTTATTATCAATAATGCTGCCTTGTCACTTTTGGAAGTCCTAAAATGACTAGAATAATGGGATGGGATGGGGTGGAATGGAATGAAATGGAATGGAATAGAGTAGAGTAGAATTAGAATAGAATAGAATAGAATAGAATAGAATAGAATAGAATAGAATAGAATAGAATAGAATAGAATAGAATAGAATAGAATAGAATAGAATAGAATAGAATAGAATA